>JAVCKV010181187.1:0-17300 GCA_032274145.1 Herpochondria borealis | reverse complement strand
CGGGGGCCTAACACTAGTGGTGGGGTATGTGGTTTAATGCGATAATCCGCGCAAAATCTTACCAATCTTTGACATAAGAAATTAAATTTTTTATTTATTTTGAAACAAAATAAAAGCGAATTTTTATACAGGTGTTGCACGACTGTCATCAGCTCGTGTCGTGAGATTTTTGGTTAAGTCCTTTAACGAGCGCAACTCTTTTCTTGTAATTACTCTATTTCAAGCTTTTAAAAATCAAACTTATTTTTAAAGTTATTTTATAAGGTACAGTCAGTGATAAACTGAAAGAAGGTGAGAACTAAGCCAAGTCAATGTGACCCTTATAGATTTGGGCTACACACGTGCTACAATGAAAATCACAGAAAGTTACAAAAAACTTTTAGTAAATCTTTAAAAATTTTCCCAGTTCGGATTGTAAACTGAAACTCGTATACATGAAGTTGGAATCACTAGTAATCGCAAATCACCATGTTGCGGTGAACATGTAAATTGGCCTTGTACACACCGCCCGTCACATGCAGAAAGTTAGTTTCGCTTGAAGACTTGACTTGGAAACAGTGTTGGGTTTATTGAGAAATTAATGATTTGGATGAAGTCGTAACAAGGTAGTGGTACGGGAACGTGTCGCTGGAATTTTCATGGAATATGAAAAACACATGATAAATTTATTGAGAAAAAAAGTAGGATTCATCATATAAATGGACATGATGATAACAAACCCGAATATTTTATCGGCAGATTTAGGAATTCCTGATTTACCTAAAGAATTTAAATTACGTACAAACGCTGAACTACTAGAGCTCTTTAAAAGTCAATGAGCCAATAATGTACTTTTTAACGCCGATCAGGTAAAAAATACAAAAAGAACTGCGCTTTTAGCAGTTAGCTTAGTAGAAATTACTCGTGTTTATGCTGCAGAAAAACTTTGTCTGCAAATAACTTTAGAGGCTTAGATCGCAGCAAAAGCAGAGTTGATGCAAAGTAATTTAAATACGAAGCCACCAAAAGGCAACGGTAATGCAAGAAAACGTGGCTTTCCAATCTTATAAAATAATTGATCTTAGAAAGTTGGAATATGTTTCGTTTATTCTGAGGATCTCAAAAAAAAGAAACAGAATTTACGAAAATAAGTCTTTTTGATTTTAGTAAGAGGGCCTAAATATTCTGGCAGTTTTTTGTCAATTGATGCGGGCAGCTCTAATAGGTCTCCGATACTGTTGTGGGGCAAGTTGGGCATGACTCGCACAAAATAGACTTTTCTCTTAGGCAGATTAGAGTTTATAATGTCAAATTTGTTAGAGACAATACCTAAAGAAAACTTTGCGAAGCGTTTTATGAGGTGTTTTTTAAAAAATTTTTCTGTAAAAAAATATGGGATTCTTAGGTATTTAGAAAAAAGTTGTCTACTGCAGAAAGCACTAGTAACTACCGTTGTGGCTAGTACGGTCTATATTTTTTCTACGTTTTTCTTTAAGTGCCACTTTCACGTTGATTTAGAAAAGATTGACGAGATCTATACGGTATGGAGATATTTTAATTTTCATTCCATATTTTCTTTTCCTTTTGATAAATCATTTTTAGGAATTGAACAAATTAAGATACAAGAACTTACGTTTTTGTCTGAGTATTTTCTCATTACGGCCCTATTTTGTTTGACTTTATTTGCTCTATTCTCCTTAAGATTTTTTTCGAGAAGCGGTCATTCTTCTATTAAGTTCGTATATGATAATCAAATCATTTTTTTAGTAATTCTTATCTTAGCCTGTTATCTAGCTTTAGTGTCTCAACAAGCTAGTATTTCTTTTCTATCGCTCACTAGTTTCAACGACACAATTCACAATGATCCTTTGGCTTTATTTTCAAAATGGATTCTTGGAATATCGAGTATCTTATATTTAATATTTATTAATAAATATTTAAAAGACCAAAAACTAAATAATTTTGAGTATTACATTATTTTGCTTACTTCAATTTTTGGTTTTTTTTTGCTTTGTAGCGTAAATGATTTGATAACAGCTTATCTAGCCATAGAGCTTCAAGGATTGGCTTTTTATGTTCTAGCGTCTTTCAAAAAGTCCTCTAATTTTTCGGTAGAGAGTGGTGTAAAATACTTTGTTTTGGGATCTTTGTCTACTGCGATATTTTTGTTAGGGATTACTATGATTTATGGTTTAAGTGGTAGTATTCTTCTTACAGATTTTAAAGACTTTTTCATTTGGGTTTTTACGACAAGTAGCTTTTTTTTCTCACTAGAGTCCTTTTCTCAGGCCTTTGATTTCTTTCAAGAAGAAGCATCTGCAAACGAAAATTCTGAAGTGTTGAAACTGAAAGTTATGTTAGATAAGCTAAGTCTTTTGGAAGAGGAAACTCGTTTTTCAGTGTCAGAAACTGAGGTTTTTAAACTGACATCTGAATCTATAGGCTTACGCGATGCTTCCTTATTTTCAAGTTTTTATCATGACTTATTTTTAAGAGAGGCTGACTTTTTACAAGCCAGTATTTTAGTTTCATCTATAAATGATTTCTTAGTTGAAAGTAGTTATCAAGATGGATACTTAAATTCTATCTACATGTTGCAAGAACCTTTATTAGATTCTCAAATTTCTGGAACAATAAATTCTTATGCACTTGAATCGAGTTATTATGAAACTTCTAGGGTGGAGGAGGTTCAAGCTTGTGAACCGCTTTTAGCATTCGCAAAAGACGAATACAACATTTTGAGTACTCAGTCTTATGCTTATTCGGTAACGCAAATTACCGATATGAATTGTTTTTTTCTAAACGTCTTTAAAACGGACGCTACGGGAGTACTACCCATATTCGACTTGAATTTAGTTGTTGCAGGGTTGCTGCTCATTCTTTTAGCTTTATTTTTTAAGCTCGCATTAGCACCTTTTCATCTTTGGTCTCCTGACGTTTACGAAGGGTCTCCGTCGAGCTCGACATTTTTCTTTATGGTAATTTCAAAATTTGGAATTTTTGTGTTTTTACTACGACTTTGTTATTTTAGTTTCTACAGTTTAATCTCTTATTGGCAGTTTTACTCAATTGTAATTGCGTCAGTTAGTATTTTTGTTGGTGCTGTTGCTGGATTAAAGCAACGAAAATTAAAAAGTTTACTGACTTATAGTTCAATAAATAATATGGGTTTTGTCTTATTAGCTTTCAGTGTTGGAGGGTTCGAAGGAATTCAAGTAAAATTCTACTATTTAATTGTATATATGTTAGCAAGTATTTGTATTTGGTCTCTTATTTTGAATTTACAGTTGAAAAAAAGAAATGATTCCGGCAAACAAAATAAAGATTTGGGAGATTTAGCTTTAATCCAAGAATCGAATAGCGTTGTGGCTCAAAGCCTAGGAATTACTTTATTTTCATTAGCAGGCTTGCCTCCGATGGTAGGCTTTCTTGCTAAAATGGGGGTATTTAAAGCTTTAAGTGGGATTTCGGTTTACTATTTTTCAGTAATAAATATTTTATTTAGTGTAATTGCAACGTTTTATTATTTAAGAATCACTAAAATAATATTTTTTGAAAATATTTTGGTAGGTAATCTTTACGTAACTTTAAGTTCAAAAAAAGTCTTTATTATAAATTTCCTCACTTTTTTACTAGTTTTTCTGTTTTTCAACCCAATGTTTCTTTATCTTTATTCTTATAAAACAACTTTATTTTTAAACAAATCCTTTTTTTAACAAATTGATCCCGAACCTGCATAGTTGTATTTGCTTGTACTAATCAAAAAGTCCTTATCGTCTAGTGGTTAGGACTCCGTCCTTTCACGACGGCAACATGGGTTCGAATCCCTTTAAGGATAAGTTAAAAACCCAAATTTTCCCGAAACATTTTATGAGATTATACAGACATTACTTTATAAAAGCATATGAGTCGATGCCTAACATGTCATGTTATACGTAATAGAGAATTGACTTTCACTCAGACATATCTTTGATTTTAATAAATGCACCTTGGAGACACTTACCATTTTTTTTATCATAGGTGGAATAAGGAACTTTTTGGCTAAAAACTTCCCAGTATATGCTAAAAACTTTTTCACAATCGAAAAGAGTACGGCAATTGAGAATTCTACGCGTGTATTAGAGAGATAGGAAAAAATGATAACTCATAAAAGAAAAAACAATGGCTATTACCGATAGTCTCTACGATGGTGGACTTTATAAAAGAATCGAACACATCTTAAAAAACAGTAAACTATTCAAGAAAGCTAACAAAATTAGTAAAAGGAAAGTCTGTTCTGGGTTAGAAAAACTAGTACTAATAAGTAGTATTACAAACATATTTAAAGAAAACAAGCTTATATCTGACAAATTTGTTGAAGATTATGGGAAAATTCCGACTCTTCTTTACAAAGATTTTCTAAGAAGAATAGAACAACATAATGATCCCTTATTGAAAAATCAATTGAGATTATCAAGAAACATAAACCTTAGATTTTTACATAAACATTGAACCTTTCTTTTCAATAAAATGTTAGTTAAAGTTAAATTGGGAGCAATGAAAGTGAATTATACAGATTCTGAAACGCAAATACTAAACAAATAAGCATAGTATACTATGTGCTTGTACTGTAACACATAACGATCGAGAGTTTACTTTTTTCATATAGAAGATTTTATGAATCATATAAAAGAAAATTGTTCAAACGAGAGAGTATATTTTCATAATTTTGGTGGTTTTGATTTTATGTTTCTTATAAAATATTGAGTTTATAATGATGCTACTGAAAAAGTCAATCTTATAGAAAGAAACAATCTCATTTATGGGGTATCATAAAACAACTAAAACCTAATATCCTGTTTCTCAGTACAGGAGAGCCGTAGGTGCTGTCAAACACGCTTAAGTAGGAAATTCACCTTAAAAGATGCTCTTCGCTTCCAGTTTTTGAAACATATTTGTTATAATTTTTGGAATAAAAGGATTTGAACCTCTGAATACTCGTACCAAAAACGAATGCCTTGCCACTTGGCTATATTCCATATCGTACAATTTTACCAGAGATAGGAATTGAACCTACTATCTTCAGATTATGAGACTGACATGTAACCATTACACTTCTCTAGCAAGTGATATTCCCATAAGAGATTTTTAAAAATAATACGAAAATATACCATGTTAACATTGAATTTAAATTACGTCTTAAAAATAACAGCTGTTATTTTCTGCGCAGGCGCAATCGGGCTAGTTTTAAATAGAAAAAATATTTTAGTAGCTATAATGTGTATCGAGTTGCTATTACTTGCAGTGAATTTTAATTTTATATTATTTTCTTTGTACTTAGATGATATGTTTGGTTTGGTTTTTGTTTTGTTTGTGTTAACAATAGCTGCTTCAGAGTCTGCTCTGGGTTTAGCTATTTTAACGGTGTATTACAAAATAAAAAATTCAATTTTATTGGAATCTATTAAAAACAATAAACTAAAAATTTAAAAACACTTTAGGATTCTTTCGAGAAAGACGGGATTTGAACCCGCAGTCTTCGACGTGACAGGTCGACGCTTTAACCAAATTAAGCTACATTCTCTTGTTTTTGTGTGAGTACACCGAGATTTGAACTCGGGACCAGTGGATTAAAAGTCCAATGCTCTGCCTCTGAGCTACGTACTCTTAAAGAAAAGTTTAAATTAATTTCGTTTCTTTATAAAGCGAAAAGAAATAAGAAAACAATCATAAGTGCAAATAGCGCAATTGCCTCTGTTAATGCGAATCCTAAAATAGCCATTTTAAAAAGCTCATCTTTTAAAGATGGGTTTCTAGAAATCCCTATTACTAGTGCTCCGAATACAGTACCAATCCCAACTCCTGCTCCTGCTAAACCAATTGTCGCTAACCCTGCTCCGATATATTTTGCTGCTTGTAATTCCATAAAACGTAAATTTAAGTGTTTAAAATTTTTTCGGGTATTGTATGAAGCAGCAATGCTTTTGTTTGTTTGTTATACAACCATTCTGATGCTCGTTTTCATTTTTTCAGAAAATTTTTTAGTCTATTGAACTTGTAGTAGTAAAATTTCATTTTTACATGCAAATTTTTGTTTTCAGAGGTAATTTAGCCCCTCCTGTTTTTAAAGCATTTTTTACTATTTTCGGGTCTTTCACTCCACATATTTCAAATATCATAGAACCTCCGTTTACTCGAGCTCCCCAATGAGAAAGTGTCCCTTTTCCTTTTCCCATTCTAGAAGCCATAGGTTTAGCTGTAATAGGCAAATCTGGAAAAATTCTTATCCAGACTTTACCTTTTTTTTTTATCTTACGGGAAATGGCTTGCCTAGAAGCTTCAATTTGTCGGGCGCTGACAATGGCTGAGTTAACAGCTTTTAGACCTATTGTCCCAAACTTTAGTTTGTTCGTTCTAAATTCTAAATTTTTTAGTTTTCCTTTTTTAGTTTTTTTATATTTAATTTTTCTTGGTTGTAAAAACATTTAAACTTTTATTTTGAGACCTTTTTTTTACGTAAAAATGCTTGCATTCCTTACTATAATATCAAACTTTTTATCGGGATTTTCTTCTGCTTGAATAATCTTTTTTTCGCCTGCTTTTTAGAAGATATCCATAATTTCACACCAATTGTACCGTTGGACGTATAAGCGGTAGATTCAGAGTAGGTTATCTTTATATTTTGAGTCATTATCGGTACTTTACCAATTTTTATTGTTCGTTTCTGGGATCTTGGGGCATTGTTTAATCTCCCTTTTATGATAAGCTTTAAACCTTTTATTCCGGAATGTTTTTGTTTAGTTAGCAGAGTTAAGCTTTCTTTTAAAGAGTTCAAAAAAAAGTTATGTCGTTTTGTTGTTCTTAATTGTGCGACGACAAAATCACTTAATAATTTTGGTGAGTTTGGATGAGTTGCCAATGTCGTATAAAGATTTTGTAGCTCAGGCATCCTGAATCTATAAAAGCTCATGTTTTGTACACTTCTACTTATTTTATTGTTAAAACAGGGATCCTTTACCACTTTCAAGTTTACGTGAGACTTATTATTGGTAAATTGGTTTAAAGTTTTAATTATAGAGTTTTTCCAAAAAGGATTGTTTATAAATTTCAAGCTCTTTTTTTTGACTTTTTTTTGTGCACGTGTGTAGATACGGCACTTGGATAAATAAAGAGTAAGTACGGAATTCGAAAAGTTTAATTTAAAGTTTTGTAACTCATAATTAGTCTTTTTAAACAACTGTTTTATATAGTTTTCGATTTCTAAACTTCTAAAAATATTAATGTGTGACTCAGTATTAGTTTTTTCAGAGTATTTTTGTCTACAATCTTCGCTCATTATCTATGAAATTATTTCTTTACTTTTTCTTCTTCTTTTTTTTCTTTTTATATTCAAAAGTTACCCTAGTTCTATAAAACTCTCCAAATTTATGACCTAGCATTTCCTTTGAGACTTTTATACTTTTAAAATGTTTACCGTTGTGTACTTTAAATGTTTGTTCAACGAGCGTAGGCACTATTGAAGAGTTTCGGGATATCTGGCTGACTGAGTGTGCTTGACTTTTATAATCTTTGGGCGTGGAATAAACCCCTTTCCATTTAGACCGTTTCATTTCTTATAGACTGGTTTTTTTGTTGGATTTGCCCCAAGGTGAGAATCCTTTACCGGATTTCTTACCTTCACCACCACCGTGAGGGTGATCTACAGGATTCATTGCAACTCCTCTTACTTTTGGTCTTTTATTCAACCAACGAGATTGCCCGGCTTTTCCTTGTTGAGTCAGAAAATAAAGGTCATTCGAAAGAATTCCAAGTGTCGCATAACATTCAAGAGGTACTAATATTTCTTTCTTAGAACTTATTTTTATTCTTGCATGGCTTAGTGTTTTTTCTTTTATGATAGAAGAGCTTCCTGCAGCTCGTGTTATTTGTGATTTTTTTTTTGAAGTGACTGCTATATTGTGGATAAAACTTCCTTCTGGTATTTTTAAAAGAGGTAACGTATTACCTGTGTGAAGATCAGCTTCGTAACCCGACTCTACGATATTTCCTATATTTAATTTTTTTGGTGCGAGTATATAAAAAAAGTTATTTTTCGTGTAGTTGAAAACTGAAGCTATGCTAGCATTTCGATTAGGGTCATATTCGATACTGGTGACAATACCAACAGACTGGATATTTCTTGAAAAATTGATTTTTCTATATTTTTTTTTGTGACCACCACCTCTTCGCCTCATTGTGATTTTACCCGAATGATTCCTACCAGAGCCTGTTTTTAATCCTTTAACTTTTTGTTTTATGATCGGTTTCTTAGCAAGGTGAAAACGGTTTAGTCTAACCAGGTGTCGTTGTGACGGCGTCGTTGGTTTTGAAAAGGTTAATCCCATTTGATTGAAAAATCTACTTGTATTATACTTAGAAAAACTAAAGTTTTGTTTAAAAATAATGAAAAGTTTTTCAAAACCAAAGTCTTTTTTGTTCGTTTTAAATAGTATTCGTCTAAAAAAAAAAAGTGTTTATTCTAGCAAAGTCGTTAATTATATTTCAAAATTAAAACTTTTTCTAAATAAAAAACAAAAAGATAAAAAGTCGAACCTCTTTTTTGCAGAAAAGTCTTTCAAGCGTTCACATGAATTTTTGTTTGCTAAAAAGAGAGGGCCTTTTGTTTTATATTCAATTTGTTTTTCATTTTCTGCGATAAATACTTTTTTGTACGTTACTGATGCTTTAGGAAATTTAAAGCTTCGATCTTCCGCAGGTTTATTAAATTTCAAAGGTAAGTTAAAAAAAAGTAGGTTTCAAGTTTTAAAGCTTTTCTTCAAAGAACTCCGCAAATTGAAAATGAATACTCTAAAAAATAAGCCAGTTTCACTACATTTACAAAATGTAGGATCTTATAGACGTCTAATTACGAGAAATATAAAAAGTTTTTTTTATATTCAGGTTATTCAGAATTACCAAACGTATGCTTACAACGGATGCCGGAAAAAAAAAAAGTTACGGAAATAATTTTTAGTCATTTCCTGTAGCTGGAAGGAAGAGATGGTCGAGCGGTTTAAGGCGGCAGATTGTAAATCTGTTGAGATAAATCTCATCGTAGGTTCAAATCCTGCTCTCTTCAATCTCAATACTTTTTAAAATTATTTAAAATAGTCCGGAGCATGGCGTAGTCTGGCAGCGCGTCTAGTTTGGGACTAGAAAGTCATGTGTTCAAATCACATTGTTCCGAGTATATATTTGTTTACTTTTCTTTAAAAACCGAAGGAACCTTTAAAATTGTTCCTAGAAACTGGTATATGACTGAAGCATTTTTTTTATAGTGAAAAGAATTTGCAGCTTTAAACTGGTATGCTGCATACACTTTTTTATTTAATTTTAAAGTAAGCGTTAAAATTTGAATCGAATTCAACGTATTAAAAAGATTGTCTCTCATTAAAGTTCCTTTATTTTTTGTGGGATTCATGAAAAAAAACGTACTGTTTATTGAATTTTTTAAGTTTTTTAGAACAGAATTCTCTAGAACTTTTGTTGCAGTATTGTTATAAGTTTTAGTGTAAACCAACGCTAATTTAGAAAGATTTTGTTCCGTAATCATCCAATTGCGAGAATTTTGATTTGCGCCTAGAGTAAATAATAAAAAATGATTTTTTTTTAATACATCTTTAGTTTTAGTTTTTTGGTAATTTTTTAAATTAAATTGCATGGATGTCGCGATCTAAGCTAAGTAGGGTTTGAACCTACGTCTGTACCGTTATGAGCGGTATGTTCTACCAACTGAACTATAAGCTTCTAAAAAACTCCTACGTCGAGCTACTAAATGAGAAATATAGGATTTGGGCAAGTTTTGGTCTTGTTGTTGTTGTGTTTTTTATTGTTTGGTGATTTGGTTCGTTTTAAAAAAAAGTTAATAGGTTTGGGGAAAAGTGTAATGAATTTTTTATCTTTTACTAGTCACAGGAAAAAAGGGAGTTGAACCCCTGACCTTTGGTTTTGGAAACCACTGTTCTGCCTCTGAACTATTCTCCTACAAATTTTAAAATAAAAATCCGCCTGATTTATGAGTTTTCGGAAGTACTATTTTGAGATAAAGCGTAGGATCTTCTTAGTAGGATTTACCTGGATTGTTACTGTTTTAGCGTGTTATATCTTTAAAGAGGTTATGTTAAGTGTTATCGTAAATAATTGTGCGATAAAGATGCCTTATTTTATATTTACAGATGTCATAGAAATTTTCACTGTTTATTTACTTTTAACATTTTTTATAGGAAACCAAGTTTTGGGATTGTATTTTCTTTACCATGTATTATTTTTTGTTTTACCAAGCTTAACCAAATCTGAGTCTAATTTTTTAGTTTCTATTTGTCTACTTAGTAATTGTTTGTTCGTTCTAGCTGTTCTAGTTTTTAATAAACTTTTGTTCCCCTTAAGCTGGGACTTTTTTTTGAGTTTTAGAATTTTTGGCACCTTAAAATCGGTGTCTTTGCACTTCGAAGCCAAACTTTTAGAATACGTAATATTTTATGTGAAATTCTACTATGTTTGTGTCTTATATTTTCAATTTTTTTTGATCCCAATTTTTATTTTCAGGCGTTTTAAGAAGGAACTCCAAGTATTCAGGCATTTTAGAAAAATACTATACTACTTTTGTCTTGCTTTTTCAACTTTAGTAACTCCTCCAGATCTAACAAGTCAAGCTGTCCTGAGCTTTTGCCTCATTACCAGTTCCGAAATTTTTGTATATTGCTTGACATTCAAAAATATTTTAGAAAAAAGATAGAAATTAGTTAGGTAACCAATTAAAACTAATCAAAATACTCGCAGTTAGAACCAAGAAACTTAAAGACATTGGTAGAAAAGATTTCCACCCTAACTGCATTAATTGATCATACCGGTATCTTGGCAGAGTTGCACGCGTCAATATGAAGAAAACGGCTCCCATTGCAATTTTTGAGCTCAACCATAAACTATTGGGAAATAGATTAAGGGGAGAGATGTCAAAAAAGGGCAACCACCCGCCTAAAAATAAAATTGCTGCGAATGTGCTCATTAAAAGCATATTAGAGTATTCTGCTAAAAAAAATAAGGCGAAAGTCATTGCCGAATACTCCACATTGTAACCAGACACAAGTTCTGCTTCTGCTTCCGGCAAATCGAAAGGATGTCTGTTAGTCTCTGCAAGCATTGAAATATAAAATATAATAAACATAGGAAATAAAGGGACTATAAAATAAGTTTTAGTTTGAGCCAGGACTATTGAACTCAGGTTAAAAGAACCTGCACAAAGTGTCGTTGTTAGCACAATAAAACTGATAGAAATTTCATATGATATCATCTGTGCAGCAGACCGTAAAGCTCCTAAGTAGGCGTATTTGGAGTTACTAGACCATCCTGCTAATAAAATTCCATAGACATTTAAAGATGAAATGGCAAATAAGTAGAGAACTCCGAAATGTATATCTGCAATGACTAAGTTACTCGAAAATGGTATGATGGACCAGTTAATTAAACTTAGTATAAAAGATAATAAAGGTGCTAGTAAAAAAATAACAAGATTTGAATTACTTGGTAATGTTGTTTCTTTAACAAATAATTTTAAACCGTCGGCGAGCGCTTGAAGTAAACCCATAAAGCCTATCATATTAGGACCTCGTCTTCTTTGTATGGCTCCCATTATTTTTCTTTCCGCAACAGTAAAAAATGCTACCGCTATGAGAACTGGTACTATTATCGTGAGTATTTTTATTATCAGTATGATAATTCTTAACATTAAATTAAAAAATGGTAAAGTTAAAACCGGATTTGAACCGATATTTCAAGATTTGCAATCTAACACATTAGCCGTTATGTTATTTAACCTTGTGTTTTAGGCACACTATCTGATTTAGGTAAAACATCCTGTAAGTTTTATTTAAACACAAAGTGTCTTAAGACAAATATCATTTCGTATGACACACTATCGTTAAAAATTTAAAATCTAATTTATAAAGTGCGATGCTTAAAGATAAGGTGGGATTCGAACCCACGGTATTTTTGTAAATACAATAGTTTTCAAAACTAACGCCTTAAACCACTCGACCACTCATCCTTTTTCTAATTTGTTTCAAAAAAGGCTGTTTAGGGATTACTTCCAACTTTTTGTAAGTTGTCTTAAAAAAGAGGTAATTTGAAAGCCTTTACTATAAATAAATTTTTCTTGTAGCTTGTTGAATTTGTTGATATGTTAACGTCTAAAATCGGGAGACTAGTGAACATCGGGTACGAATCCTCAAACTCTCGCAACACCAGTTTGTTTCCAGGGATCTGAAAAAAGAAATTTGACAGTTGTTTTTCTAATTTTAAGCCTGAAAAATATTTAAGTTTTGGTAAAATTTCTAAGCTTACTTTAGTTAAAAATATATAAATTTCTTTTGTTTTAAGTTCTACTTTACAGCCGGCAGGTTGACCTTTCTGTATTTTCAATAAAAGATTAGGATTTCTTGCAGTCGTTATGGTCCCTTTTTTTAAAGTAATCAATTCTAGAGCCAGCGTAGTAACAGCAAATTTTTGAACTGTAAAACTTTTACACCCAAAATTTAAAGTTATTTTTTTTAACTCAGGCAAATTTTTAGAGTTTTTGAATGAAAATTTGTTTATTAAATCTTGTTTTAGAATTTTCTTTTGGTAAGTTTTAAAAAAGTTCATTAGACTAGGCCCGGTGAAATGCTGATAAACTTCATGAATTGTTTTTTCTTTAATTTAAAAGGTACAGGTTCTGTCACGCGGGTCCCTATGGGGTTTCCTTTTTTGTTAATTAAAATAACTGCGTTACTATTTTTTGTTTTCTTGCTACATAAAATATTTGTCCCGTCTTTTTTTTGCAGAGTTTTTTTAGTACGGAGAATAAAAGCTTTATAAATCTCCCCTTTTTTGACTTTAGATGTTATTTTAGACTTATTTCGAAGTTCTTGGACTGAAGTTATTATAATTTCCCCGAGTTTTGCGTGTTTTCTTTTATACCCTCCTAAGACTTTGATACATTTTACAGTTTTCGCACCCGAATTATCGGCTACTTGCAATATTGATTCTTGTTGAATCATACGATTTAGTTTTTTGTACTTTTTGTGTGCGGTTGTAGCTCAATTTGGATAGAGCGTCGGATTTCGGTCCCGAAGGTTATAGGTTCGATTCCTATCAAACGTATCTCTTCTACCAACGGTAGAATCTAAAATACTTTTTTTCTTTCAAAGAACTCTTTTGAATGTCATTCTTTAACATAAGAACCTGACTTTCTGACTTAGAGAGTAAAAAATACTCTTTTCTAAGTTCCGCTAAAAAAGTACTCCTTTTTGTTTTTTTTTGTGCAACAGCTTTAATTATATTTTTTAAAGACCAAGATATTCGAGACCCGTGATTGGATAAAAACGTTGGTATTTCTTTAATGGATTTTTTCCTTCTTCTTTTATTTGTCAATTTAACTATTTTAAATGTCGGCATGGATGAAATAATTGATAGTTTAATTATTTCATTAAGGTTCTTTTTTTGAGACTTTTGTGACTCCTTAAAACTCTTAGCAATAATTCTTTCACTTATCTCTTTTTTCCCGTGTTTAGTTGAATGATTCCACAATTTTTTTTTAGAGATATTTTTTAAAGTTTTTCGTTCCATATTTCGACCTAGAGGTTTTTCGGCTGACCATACCTGCAAAATCTAATTTACCTCTCACCAAATGGTACTTTATGCCGGGCAAGTCTTTAACTCGACCTCCCCTAATCAATACATTAGAGTACTCTTGTAAGCTATGCTCTCCTTCTCCTGGAATGTAAGCGTATATTCTTTTTTTATTTGTAAGTTTTAGTTTAGCGAGCTTTCGTAAGGCTGAATTCGGTTTTTTAGGAGTCCTTAAGACAAGCTTAGTACAGATTCCTTTTTTTTGAGGGGATTTTTCTAACGCTGGAGTTTTAGTTTTGGAAGGTTTTTGAATTCTTTTGTTTTTACAAAGTTGGTTATAAGTGGGCATATTTGTTATCAAAGTTTTTACCAAAAAAGGGACTTGAACCCCTACTCCGTTCGGAACTAGAACCTAAACCTAGCATGTCTACCAATTCCATCATTTTGGCACATATTTTGATTTTTACTCGTTACCGGACTTGAACCGATACTTTATTTTATTAAAATCAGATTTTAAGTCTGACGTGTCTACCAATTCCACCAAACGAGCACTAAAAATAGAAACAGCTTTTAAGGAGGCACACAAAAAAAATTTTCGATATGGCACAGTTCGATGTTATGATTAGCTTTTCTTTGATTTTTAACTTATTGCTCGTTTTATACATTTATTATGCTTATAATGTTCAACAAATTATTCCTAGTTACGTAGAAACAAAAAAGTTTCGAAATAAAATTTCTTCAGAGTTACATAACGTTAAAACTATCGTAAGTTTAGGGTCGTATACTTCTATTCTAGATTTTAAATATTTCAAAGGATTTGTCTAAAAATTAAAATTGTTTGAATGAAAATGTATAAAAGGGGGTATAACTCAATTGGTAGAGTGTGTGCTTTGCAAGCATAAAGTTATCGGTTCAAGTCCGATTACCTCCAACACTTCTCGGAGTTAGTTCCAACGGCTTCCGCCGACAATCGAACTGATGTCATTTTTGAAAGGAAAGGATGAGGAAAAATTGAAATGTTCTATATTTCCAAAAACAATCTCAAGAGTCGTATAATTTACATTCAAGTAACTGGGTACCATTGGCCATAAAACTGAGTCAAATCGTTCTTTGAATTGCTTTAGTAACTTAATTTTGACTAGTTCTCGAGACTTCATGTTTTTAAAGTTTATCAGGTCTCCTGTGCGCAGTTGGTAAGAGTAATTGTTTTTAATTTTCCTGTTTACTTTAATGTGTCGGTGGTATATAAGTTGCCTTGCCTCTTTAATTGTAGAACAAAACTTAGCTCTCTTTAGTACAGAGTCTAATCGACTTTCAAAAAATTCAATACAAAGTTTACTAGAGTTTTTCATTTTTGAAGACATATAAATTTTAGCCATCTGCTTTTTTAAATACTTTTTTTGAAAACCACCGTAAAAATGATTAAACGTTTTTTTAGTTAAAAGATTTTTTTTAAAAAATTTTTTATAGGAATTCCCTTGGCTAGCGAATTTAGACACATCATAATTGTTAAAGGTATACGGTCGATATTTTCGGAAAAATGTATTCGCTTTTTGTAGAAACCTCAAAAAAATGTTCCATTTTTCTTTTTTTTGTTTCCCCATTTCTGCAAATCTTTTTATAGTAATTTCCGTTTTAACTATTTGACCTCCAATGTTTTTAAAAATAACTTTAGTTCTTTCTGACTCAACCACGAGTTCTAAAAATTTATTGTTGTTTAGCGGGTTAACTTTTAGTCTTACAAGTTTTTTGTGTAATAGCTTTTTCTTTTTATTTACAATCATAAAAAATAAGAGTCTTAACAAAAGTTATGATTTAAAAATTTTAGGGTTATTTATTGCTCTTGTGATTTGAAGTATATAAGGTGGTAGAATGTTTATGGGAAATCTTTTGTCTAAACAAGTCTCAAAATGTTTATCTTTCGGCGGAGCCGGAGGTAAAATGGAATCAAAAGAAAAGTTTTGTGTTTTATTACAAAACTCTTCCGAATATTCTGATTCCACACCACTAAAGACAGGCGCTATTATCGGAGCTTCTAAAGTGTTTTTAGAACCACTTCTGATGTATTTGGCTTTTGCCAACACTGTCTTGATGAATGAGAAGAAAAAAAAAGTGTTCTCAGTTCGTTCAAAAAAAAAATCGTAACCACCTGTAGAACTATACAAGTGTTTATTGTTAAAAATGTCAAACTTTTTACTAATGGTTATTACAGGTATTTGAGCAAAGTAGCTTTCTTTAATTATAGGACCGTCCTCGGCAAAATCGTAAATAATAATTAAGTTTGCCTTTTCTTTTAATTTTAGTTTTAGTTTGGAAAAGTCTTTAGGTATTTTTGTTTTTTCGTTTTTGCAATTTCTAGGTGCAATATTGTTATGAAGCATACCATCAAGCCATCCAAATTCCGGAATTAGAATATGCTTGGTGTTTAGTAAAGCATTAGAAAAATTCTTAGGAAAACCTAAAAATAAAATTTTGTGATCTAACACATGATATGTATAAATAATATTGGCAATTTTGTTTAAGAGTATTTCGGTTGATTTTGGTGCAGTTTTAAAATCAAAAGAAACATTTTTGTATGATAATTTAAAAATTTGAATTTCTGTAAGCATATGTTTCGATTTTTTCAGTTTTTTTAGTTTCATTTGCTTTTTAAACTTTTTTACCTTCTTTTATGACGGGCTTCTCATTTTCGTACAAAACCCCCTTCCCTTTGTAAGGCTCTGGAGGTTTTTTTGCTCGAATTTTCGCAGAAAATTCACTTACTTCACTATAAGAGTTTCCCATAATACAAAACTTTGTTTTTGTAAGACAATTTAAAGCTAAATTTTTAGGAATTCTTATATGAATAAGGTGACTGTAGCCTAATTTTAAAGTTAACAATTCTTTTTTCAAAGTACTCGTAAAATCTCCTCTGTAACCTACGCCAACTATTTTAAGTTTTTGAAAAATAGTTACCGAACTTTCTATAAAAAGATGTTTAATTTGTGCGATTGTTGTGGAACGTAGCATTTTAATTTTTTTTTTTTGTGTGTTCGAAATTTGAAAAAATGATAAAGGACTTACGCTCAAAATTTTTTTAGAGTGATCTGTTGTAATTCGTAATTTTAATTTTAGCGACTTTCGTTTTAGAAAGCTTATTACAGTAAGTAATTTTTTTTTTTCACAATAAATCACTGAAATATTTTGAGGTATTTTTATATTGTACTTACTTATTTGTAAACTCATTTCTAATTTATAGCTATAAAGGGTTCTCCCCCGAGTTTTAATTTCTTGCACTCTGTTATGGTTTTTAAACCTTGATGAGTCGAAAATATTATAAAGGTTTTATCCGAATCAATTTTCCAGATTTGTCTTATCGAGTAAAAAACTCGCCGCCCAGGTTTCGAAATAAATTTAAGATTGTTAATTGAAGGTTTTCCATTTTTATGGTATTTTAAAAAAATTTTAATATTGTCAGGAGTTTTTTTTGCAGTTTTATAGCCTATAATGAAACCCTCATCCCAAAGAATTCTTAAAAAGGATTCGCAAAGTTTTTTCTTTTTTTGATAGACGCAACTTCGTTTCACTAGTTGTCCGTTTTTGATATTTGCAAACATATTCCAAAAATAGTTTTTCATTTTATTTTGTTCAGAGACAGATTTGAACTGCCGACACAAGGATTTTCAGTCCTTTGCTCTAACCAACTGAGCTACCTAAAC
>JAVCKV010181076.1:0-17302 GCA_032274145.1 Herpochondria borealis | reverse complement strand
GTTTGCATTTCTGTCATACACAGGTGATACGTATGTATGTCATATATCCAATGTCATGTGACCTGGTCACAAACGGAATAAAACAGAGCTCAGGCGTCAGCAAATTCAGCATAGCTTTTTCTACCAGGTTCCTCTCTAGGGTTCTCGACGGACCCTCACTCAAGATCTATCACATAATAAACGAGGCCCTGAAATCCAAATCACGATGTTTGCCAAAACCGAGAGTCCGATTCAGTTGAACAACAGAGCGGTGCAATTGATGGAAGACGGCGACTTAAGCTCTGCCAATCAACTACTAAAGACAGCGCTCAGGATTGTGGCCATGGCTCGGAATAAAAAAGAAACGGTGGTATGTGCGACCAACGCCAGTTTTTCTTGGTCAAGAGCAGCCACCATTGTCCATAACAAAGCAAGTGAAGAAGCTGAATCACATGGGACATTTCTCTTCTCGCGAGCTATTCTCATCAAGTCGGATGTAGCATCGCGGGAGTGCAAGGCGGCAATGGTGTTCAATGCTGGATTGGTAGCACATATGCTCGCCACGATTACACCATCACCACAATCGGCCATGCTACGAAAAGCGAAGACTCTCTACAGCCTCTCACGCTCAATACTCAAGCGCTTCAGGACTTCAGTTCTGTTTCACAAACTCTTCATTCATATGGCCATCCTCAATAACATCGGTCATCTGTCGTACGAGCTCGCTGACTTCGAATGTTGTCGATGCTGCTTCGACCATTTGCGTCTAGCCATCGTAAGTCACAGGAAATTTTGTGGTGGGGTGTATGACGAGCTGGAACAGAGAGGAATGGTGGGAAATGCTATGTTTGAGACCCCAACAACTGCACCCTGTGCATAGCAATTACAGCAATCCTGCGCTACTGAACTCACAATCTTATCTTAAAGTAACACACGGCTACCTTTGTTAACGTCTATTTCTGCTATTTCCACTTATCAATTGGCACACCTGGGAAACCTGTGGCATGGTTGTCTCTCCCACGCAGGACGTTAAAGATTTGACCTAATTTAGATCCAATCTAGATGTTTTTGAGCAGCGACTGTAACAAGGGCAAACATGTAACGTTTCGATCCTGTACTAGAGTATCTATTTATGGCTGTCTTGACAGCTGCCACTCTACTAGCTAGTGGAGTGTTCGTAACACCAGTCACCCAAGAACAAACTGACGAGAAACTCAAGAACTGATATTGCGACGCAGAGTTGACACACTGGCTGTGCGTATGCACCTGTTCAACTCGGATTGAGGATTGTGGGCTTGATAGTTTCGTTGGTCGAGTAAATTGTAACATCATGCCACACCCTTCCTCTGCGTTTGATGTGCGGTCTGACTATTACAGATTAGAAATCATTCAGAAAGAAAGGCGTCCCAAACCTCATGTTTCACACTTTTGCTCTTACTTGCAACATCTAAACTAGAATTGATCTGGAGATCTTATCTTTGGGTAAGATCGAAGATTGTGCTGATCGGAGGTCACAGTCACAGCGGTCACAATAGCAGGCTCAAAATGCTCAGGACACATTGGACATCATTCTACAGTTTCAGTTGCCCAAACCAGAACTTTTTAAAGCAAAAACAGCTCAGGTGACATTCTAGCTATCCCGCGCTATTTTCCATTATAGATCTCGCACCTGCTTTTTGGATAGGGATTCTTTCTGGATACACTCTAGGGTATAAAGCGCGTTTTAACCAATCGCAACCATTCTCGCTGTGACGAACGTCGTCGGTGCTGTCGGCGAGGTGTTCTATTATGTTCCTAAGGCACTCGCCGACTGATGCTCCCAGAAGGTTACAGCCACCACAACGATGATACTTCTAAGTACACCGTCACTTGCCACGCAAGATACACCTCAATCAAAGGTACACGTCCGCGAGTTGAAAAACCGGTGTTCGGCGAGAAATGCAACAATTCCCCATCCGAAGAGCACGGTAAATGCCAATACCAGCTCTAAAGAGGCGTCTGCATTCCATGAATATCTATCAACAACAACTTTTAAAAAAGAAGCTGATGTTGTATTCTCTTGTTCTATTTGAAACTAAGAGTAGACTTTGACTGATCCACGATCCCAAACAATGCTGTGATGTACATGTAGTATATGTACTTTGCTCTTTCTCAAAGATGTGACTCTGTAGCTCACTGGCAAACTACTCGCCACACACGTGTCCGACGAGCTCAGTTCTCTGCCTCCCTCCCTAAAAGACGACAACACTCGTGGCTACTTTCCACCGGTCGGTCTCGCCATGATGCATCCGCCATCCTTGAACCACGTCACATTCGCCATCCTGCAGTTCGATGCCAAGACTGCTCTGCACGACTGCATCTTCACACGCGTATGAGTGCCCACAACTAACACCGTCGGTATCTCTGCAGCTAAACCAGTCTTCCAATGAACTTGAGCTTCCGTGCAAGTTATGCAAATGCGGTGCACTGCTTTCTCTGACAGCCACGTTGCAGTTAGAGGCGGCAATGCCGGTACTGTATGGGCGAGTACGGTATTCTGTCCAAGATTCTCTTTTAGGCGGGAAAAGCAAACTGTCGCATTCTTCTCTTGTTGCGAGAAACTCCAAACTCCAGACTGCTCCGAAGCATTAACATCACGTATATTCATATCTCTTTTATCTCATCATGTCTTTGCTAATCCTACCTATTCCCAATGACAAAGCGGCGCAGGAGCGATATCCTCCTTCGTGCCAAGTGCTTTGGAAGAATCACAACGAGAGAATCATTCCAGCCAGAGTCAAGTCTCTTTCGATCCATTTGTTGTCAAAGGCGACTTTAGTCTTTTTAGAAGGACACACAGACCCGGTATCCGTCAACCAGCTGCATTATGCCCCGTCGTGTCCAGTATGGATTGAGGACCAGATCAAGGGCACCGTTGTCTGCAGTTACCAGGGTGACCATCAACTCAAGTACTACAAGATCGAAACCATGGAAGGCTGCAAAGACATTGCGGAGCAGAAGGTTTCGTTTCGTCAAACAACGCCTTGCGAGACAAATTCTATGGATAGGGAAGCACCAGTCTGTACAAACGAGTGTCAATCAGAGGTTTCAAGCAACTTGACAAAGTCAAAGCCAATCGTATCTCCAGATAGAAGCACGAACATCAACGATGATTCCAGCGTTCGACCTCTCACGAACTATCTTGCAATCCCACAATGGATTTCACGAAGCCATTTGGAAGGTAAGACTAGTGTGAACATGCCATCGACAACCATGCTGACTGTAATCTCACGAAAATGAGCTTCAGATGTCATCGACAACGATACCATCAAGGAGATCTCATACTCGACTCGCTGTTCTTCTGTCTACATTCCAGCTGGTACAAACCTCCGCATCTGCGTTACTGCCATGAGTGAGAATGCCCTTAATAATGCCATTGCAAGACTAAAGGATAGACTGCTAGAGTCTGTGGAACATCACGAAGTTGAGCGCCTTCGCAGTGATCTAGCCGCAAAAGAATCCCCAGATGGAAGCATGGACATCAAAGTTGACAGTGATGATTCCAGCGTTCGATCTTTGACGAAGTACCTTGTCATCCCACAGTGGATTTCACGAAGTCATTTGGAAGGTAAGACTAAGGAGGACACGCCACCGACTATCTTCTGATTGTAATCTCACGAGAATGGGCTTCAGATGTCATCGACAACGATACCATCAGGGAGATTTCATACACTATGAGCGGGTCTTCTGTATACATTCCTGCTGGTAAAAACCTCCGCATCTGTGTTACCGCCACGAGCGAAGATTCACTCAAGAGTGTCATTGAAAGGCTAAGGAAGATCTTGCTTGATTCTGTGGAAGATCACGAAGTTGAGCGTCTTCGCAGTGATCTGGTTCGGCCAGATGTGTGCCTGAATAGCCACAACGACCGTCCGACTCCTGATCTGTTGCAGAAGCATGATCCTTTCGAGAACAAGGGCATCAAAAAGAGAACACAGCAAGACTGCCCTCGCGATGCTTTCCGAAACGGGTCACCTGCACAGGAGTCTTATCTTGAAACGCCTCGACATGTTCCTGCCAAGAAGAAAGCCAAGCTAGAGAGTCCTACGAGTATCTTAAGCAGAAAATGCGCAGACGACGCGCTTACCAGAGTTGTTCATGTTCCATCATGGGCAGGAAATTGGGGTGAAATCAAGAGTGAGTGGTTCGTTTTGGTTCGCTGCATGTTCTCAACAAGGTCTCCTTTCCTCACACCAATTTGCAGATAACTTCGAGCTGGTGTCTCCATGGCTTCAAGCCAATCTTTCGTGCAGGATTGACTTTGAACAAACGTCGAATGCCATTATTTTGAAAGTCAAGTCGACGAATGTGCTGAAGTTGGACTCGGCTGAAGAAGCCGTCGAGAACTTGGTGCTTCGAAATGTATCAGAATTTCTCAGGGGACGCCTGTTGCACCATTTTGCGAAGCAAATTGTTGGCATGAGTGATCGAAACGGCGAGGTCAAACCATTAACGCAACGCAACCCAGACGACCTTCGTATGTTAGTGCATGGCGCAGTCATTCTTCTCCCGAAAATGTGCACGAAAGGTGACCTCTATGCGGGAGACTGGATACATTATGCGTCAAGAAAGTCGGGATGTAAGATTCGTGTGGTTGACTGCAAATCATCCAACGACCCGTTTGTATTTGTACAAGGTGCAGAGAATCAGGTTGTCGAAGGATGCCGTATCATTCTGAAAAGGATGGAGGAGAGCGTTGGGTTGCTCGCTCCAAAGCCTGTTGTAGTTTCTCAGCCGAACATTGCAAAGGCAAAGGAGGTCATTGCAGCCGAGGCACCGAAAGAAAATAGTTCTGTCCGCTCGATGGAGCTTGAAATTCCTGCATGGACCGGTTCGCTGTATCGTAAGTACCCTCTGACAACTAACTGCTGATGACTGAGACTACGTACATCTCACATGAAAGCCGGGGTGTTTGAACAGGTAACTTGCAGGACGATCACGGCAAAGTTCACGCGTGGCGCTACTTGGGTGGGACCATAGAGATCCTCGATGGCAAAAGTCCGGTCGTCGTTCGTGTCACGACAACCGAAGGGAGATTGGAGGAGGCTGTTAGGGAAGTGGAGGATTGGATCCTTCGAAAAATAGATAGTCGATTCATCCCCATTACAGGCTACCCTCCCGTCTATCGTTCTCGATTGCTTCATCATTGGCACACACAGCGAGCCAAGAGAAACGGGTGTAAGGACACAACAGTTGTTCAAGGACGTCGATACGGAGAGACAGGGTTGGTGTACATGTCGGTCTTGCCGCTCAACCAGAATGATCGAACAGAGACTTTATTTGGTGTCAACGGACAAGCTATATCCTTGCTTCGGAAACAATTCGAGTGCCGCATTTCCGTGGAACTACACAAAAAGACGGACAACTCTTTCGTTTACATTGAAGCGTACTCGAAGGAGAAGATTGCCACACTGACCAGCTACATGGTCAAGGAGCTTGAAAGCAAGCGCAAGCAACGAGGTGTTTATGTTGACCTGTGCTAATGATTGTCTTCTGCAAGGAAAATAACGAACAAACACCGTTGGACATAATCGTACAATTACGTATTATTACTACTCGAGTGTACACTAACTCTACACGGTTTCCATTTTCTGGTAAAAGTACTCATAGGTACCGATTGTAATAGCAGCGGATGGAGCACCCCTGCCAAAGGCAACTTGCCAGCCTCTGCACAGTTGATGTGCGGTCCTCAGGTATCCGTGCGAATGAACTGCTTCTTGGATCGCGAGTGACGCTGACTCCGCAGTACCATTCTGCACCCACGTCTTGACCGTGTCGAGTGGAAGGGCAATGACCCAGAAACCCACTCCAGCACAGGCACCCGACAGGACCGTCACTCCCCACGTGGGTTGTTCACCTTTGGGGGTAAAGAGCTGTCGGCAACAAGCCATGGCGACGAAGAAGCCTCCGCATCCCAAAGAATCACGGGCAACCGTCATGCCAAGGCCTCGCCAGAGTCCAGAGACTCCCTGAGAACTAACAGTCGAGCGAATCACATCGAAAGGACCACTGAGGGTCTTGGTTGCAGCCGCAGAAGCGTCCATGCCGGCGAGTTTCGTATGTTGAACAATCAGCTGATTGCGGACAAACTCGACAGGCGTGACAAAGAGAGCCGCATTGATGGCGCCACCGACGAAACCACACATAAAGTAATCGCTGAGAGTCAGCTTGTGCTGTTTCCGTTTTCCACGTTTGAGATTCTCAAAGGTGCGATAGTCAATCAGTGCACTCTGACAGACCGTGTTGGTAGCAAAGATGGTTGCCTTGTAGACAGCTTGGGCTGTGAGGGGCAGAGACAAACCAGTGTAAAGTGCACGCATGCCCCCATGTGCATATGTTTCCGAGAAGGCCTGCATCGGGCCCATCGACCTACCAACCTGCTGGGCTGCGGCTTGCATCTTGGTGCGAACGACATCAAAGGGATACACAGCTGTAGTAGAAACAATGCCGGCGATACTGCCGGCTAGAATGGAATTGCGAACTACGTTTGCATCAGAAATGGTAGTGTTGCTGCTTCGTTTCGAAATTTGACTGTTTCCCCTGTGACTTCGGGAAGGCAGCTGTTCTGCTTCAGAAGAACGCGTGCTCATCACGTTCAAATGAGTCGTTGTGCCGTTTGTCCAGTACTCAAGGTTCGAGTGGGCTTGAGGATAGTCAAAGGCTAGACAGTCGTAGGCATCGAAGGTTCCTGAGGTGGGCTTCTTACGTTGATAACGGTGAGTCTCCATGGTGTGAAATTCATCAATGCATGGGGCATTTGTGAGCAAAAGCACGGGATCCGCCGAACAAAACGTGAGAACCGAACAAACAAGCTGCCGCTCTGGCAGATGACATCGGGGAAAATCAATCAATCGGTATCTTTATGACGTCATGTGAGGAATCAAGAATCTTCGTCACCAAGAAATGAACATCATTTATCATTTTACAGGTCGCGGGAAACGCCAATAGACTACGACGACAACCGAAACCAATGGATACTCATTTTATCTCACCTTTCTTGAAGACGACGGAGGACAAAGACGGCTCGGGCGATGCGAAGGTGTCGGAAAATGAGAGCTGTCAGTGCTTGCTGCGACAAGTCGTTCGCAGCTTCATTTCAGTTTCAAACTTTTCTCAACAAAGTGTTCGAATCAATCTTTTAGGACTTCGTATAGCTCGTAAAATTGATGGGTTATGGGCTGTTCAACCACGCACGTACTGTCGTCACAAGAGTTGATTGATGTGGAGGCCACTGATGAGGCAGAGCGAAGAACTGAGGACTGAGAATAGGAACAAGTAGGTTATCATCATATCTATTGGTTGTCCAGAGTGATCTGCTACCGACATGAAGCTTGGGTTGCAGAGAATTATGATCGTCCTGCTAGCTGCGGCGATGGGTCGGCGGGCCAACTGTTTCACTCCCAGTAGGCTCGGGGGGAGAACAAGATCGCTAGCCCTAAACGCCAAAGGTAGGTTGACAGAACCGAGAGAGTAGATCTTTATCGAAATAGGTTGTCGGCGATCACAAAACTCACTCATGTCCACGGTTTTCTCTCAATAGGCAAGGGTGGAGGAGGACGCAAGAAGAAGGAAAAGAATCCGTACGCACCCACCATTGTTCTGCCGGAGACAGAGTTTTCACAACGAGCCCAAGCAGTCAAGAGAGAACCTGAAATCCAAGCCTTTTGGAACGACTATGATCTATACGGCAAGCTATCCAAGGCCGCGGAAGAGAACGGGGCTGATCGATTTGTCTTGCATGATGGCCCACCGTATGCCAATGGTGATTTGCACATTGGACACGCCCTCAACAAGTTGCTCAAGGATTTCATCAATCGCAAGCAAGTCCTCAAGGGTAAGCAGGTGCATTACATTCCAGGGTGGGACTGTCATGGGCTTCCCATTGAGCTCAAGGTTCTGCAGAAGATGAAAATGAAGGAGCGTCAGGGTCTCACACCAATCGACTTGCGAGCCAAGGCAGCTGAATTTGCTAAGGAGACAGTAGAGAAGCAATCTGCATCCTTCCAGAGGTATGGAGTGTTTGGTGATTTCGAAAACCCTTACTTGACTCTGCAACCTTCGTTTGAAGCGGCTCAGATCGAAGTCTTTGGAGAAATGTTCAAGCAGGGTCACATTTTCCGTGGACGGAAGCCGGTGCACTGGTCTCCGTCGTCCCGCACAGCATTGGCCGAGGCAGAGCTCGAGTACCCTGAGGGACACGTGAGCAAGTCGATTTATGTTGCCTTTGAAGTAGAGGAGCCAAGCGCTGCCCTCGCCGAGCATCATTCAGAGGAGGAGCCGGTGAAGGTTGCTATCTGGACAACGACTCCTTGGACTATGCCTGCAAACATGGCCGTCGCAGTCAATCCCGACTTGAGTTATGCCGTCGTCTCTCACGCCAAGACTGGCAAGCTTCTAGTTGCAACTGACTTGGCAGAGTCTCTTGCCAAAACATTTGACCTTCCAGAGGGGGAAACGTTTGAAGTGGTGGCCACTCTTACTGGAGATGATATTACTGGCACCACATACCGCCACCCCCTCTATGAGCGCACGTCCCCAGTCTTGGCAGGGGGCGATTACATTACGACTGAATCAGGTACCGGACTGGTGCACACTGCTCCTGGTCACGGTCAAGAGGATTACCAAACTGGTCTCAAGTATGGTCTCGATTTGCTGAGTCCTGTCGATGATGTCGGGAAGTTTACCATCGAAGCTGGAGAACAGTTTGTCGGAATGAGCGTCTTGGGTGACGGCAACCAAGCTGTCGTCGACGCCTTGTCGGAAAGTGGATCCCTTTTGAAGGCCGAGGATTATGGCCATAAGTATCCGTATGATTGGCGCACGAAGAAACCAACGATCTTTCGTGCTACCGATCAATGGTTCGCTAGTGTCGAAGGATTCCGAGATGCTGCGCTCGAAGCTGTTGACACGGTAAGTTGCACACTTTGTACTGGAAAGAAATATGAAACATTTGCGCGTGAATGATTATAACTTCGTCTTATCCTGAGGGTCTAAGAGCTATTTGCTGCTGCTGATCCAATTCGAAAACGAGCTTTTTAACCCTGACATGTCGAAATCATTGTTCTTCCTGTCTGAAAACCACCTGGACACCCTACTCACTCATTTCGCGCTATCTTATAGGTCAAATGGGTCCCCGAAGTTGGAAAGAACCGTATCAATTCATTTATTGTTGGACGTGGTGATTGGTGCATCTCAAGACAAAGATCATGGGGTGTCCCAATTCCAGTATTTTATGACAAAGAGACCGGAAACGATGTTCTGTTGGACGAGCACACTCTCGAGCATATCCAGAATATCTTCAGCGAGCATGGCAGCGATGCATGGTGGAAGATGGACGAGGAACAGCTTCTTCCAGAAATGTACAAGGACCAGGCTGACAAGTGGGTCAAAGGAACAGACACTATGGATGTATGGTTTGATTCTGGGTCTAGCTGGAACGGCGTTGCCAAAGCGCGTGGGGAGCTTGCCTATCCTGCCGATATGTACCTTGAGGGCAGTGACCAGCACCGTGGTTGGTTCCAAAGCAGTCTGTTGACAAGCGTTGCCGCCAACAATCAGGCTCCGTACAAGACTGTGTTGACCCATGGATTCGTGCTCGACGAGAAGGGTTTCAAGATGTCTAAGTCTCTCGGTAACGTTATTGATCCACTCAGAGTGATCGAGGGCGGTAACAACAAGAAACTGCAGCCTGCATATGGTGTTGATGTCCTCCGGTTGTGGGTTGCATCTGTTGACTACTCTGGAGATGTCTGCATTGGAGACAACATTATCAAGCAAACGTTTGAAAGTTATCGCAAGCTCAGAAACACTGCTCGCTACTTGATTGGGAACCTTGCCGACTTTGTTCCAGAAGGTGAAGAAGGCAGCACAGCTGTTCCATACGACGAGCTTCCAGAAGTTGACAAGTGGATGCTGGGCCGTCTGAGCTCTGTTATGAAGGAGGTTGACGAGAACTCTGACAACTTCCAGTTCAACCCAGCGACTCAAGCGCTGCTTCGATTCACATCGGCAGACCTGTCCAACTTCTACTTGGATGTTGCCAAGGATAGATTGTACATTTCAGCTATTGATGACCACAGAAGGCGAAGCTGCCAAACTGTCCTTCACGCAGTTTTGGAAGGCTTTGCAAAATCCGTTGCACCCATTCTACCCCACATGGCTGAAGATATCTGGCAGAATCTTCCATACAAAACAGCACATAAAAGTGTGTTTGAAGGTGGATGGCCTACCCACCTTACAAAGTTTGCCGAGTATGAGGAAGAGAAGTGGCAATTCGTAAGAGACCTGCGGGATGACGTGAACAAGTTGCTTGAAGGAACTAGAATCGACAAGCTGATCGGAGCATCTCTCGATGGCGCAGCCTATGTCTACGCTTCCGATGAGAAGGCTAAAGAAATATTGAGCAGTCTGGACGGCGACAGAGGTCTGATTGATCCTCCAGTAAAGACTAATGGTGTCGATGAATTGCGCACCGTCCTAATGCTGTCCCAAGTGAATCTAGTGGATAGTGAGGAGGCGGTCCTGGAAGCTTGCGACGAGAAATATGTCGCAACGTCTGGAACGCTGAGCGGCTGTGTCGTTGGCGTGAAGAAGGCTGATGGTAAGAAGTGTGCCCGATGTTGGTTTTACGGTGAGGAGCTTGGTGAGGATCTTGGCCTCGAACACGCCGACGTATGCCAACGATGCAATAACGCTATCAGCTCCTGGGAGAAGGCATCTGGAACTAAGTTTGTTAAGGCGTTGCCCGAGGAGCAACCAGTAGCCTAAGCCAAATAGAATAATGAGTCGAAATTCGTTTGTTGTAACTACTATCATGCTAGCTAGTGTCGACATGACACTCCACATGATTCCTATCAGCGCTCTGCAGAACTAGTTATCAGTCACTGAAACAATCGGGGAGGAAGCACGACTTCGCAATTCCACGCAGGATAGCCCGGCAACGGTCCATATAGTTTCCACTGCAGAGCCCGACTAGTCAGTGCTCAGCAGCAGGGTGGCATGAGAGATACTCTCCGTCGGTCATCCCGATCCAGTGGAGTGCAAGCTTCCTCAAGCGCCGTTTCAGTGGAAGGAGATACAGCAATCTCTGGCGATTCATCGTACGCGTCCATGTTGTCGCGTTTCGCCATCTCGAGCGCGTTTCTCGTGGCCCATTTGGACGTCGCGATGATGTCAGGTTCCACCATTACGTTGCCTTCTAGGATGCCTTCTCTGCGTCTGCGAGCCTGCTCTCGAAGGACTCCTCGAACGTAGTGGAATTTTTGGCTCTTACGAGATATCATAGCGCCAGTTGATAGGCAATCTTCTAATCCTCGAAGGCATAATTGTTCATCTTCTTCGAACGAAAGTGATTTGCACCTCGCCGTTTTGTAGGCACAAACGGTTTCTTTGTTCTGGCGTGCAATCCTCTTTCGCTCACTTTTCGAGTACCACATATGCCGTGGGTCGACTTTGTGCCGGTTCTGGCTGATGATCTCTGTTGGCACCTCATTGATTCGGACGCGTCGTTTCGTCGAAGCCTCTGACTGTATGCCTTGGGACGTGCTGTTCATCTCAACAAAAGGAGGATTGCAGTCAATCAGTACAAGTTTATGAAGCGGAAGTCTTCCGTCATAGTCTGCAATGAGAACTCAGAAATGTCAGAAGAACGATTGAAGTTGGAAGTCTGAAGCATAGTAACACGCGATGTTTGCGTGGATGGTGGCAGAACAAAGCAAATTCAGAAATGTCAAGACGCTCACGTGGATACTGGCACATGTACTGTACAGTAGCTGCATCAGCATGACTGACTCCCTCTCAGATCCGAGCCAAATTTCGTAACAAGCGCTCATTCTGCTGATCTTACGACTGCGGCAATGTTGGTAATTTACTACGACCACCTTCCCGGAGTCCCAGCCGCAGATTTAGTGCGTGCTGTACTGACTATTATTATTGTTCCTCGGGCACATTTGCTCCACGGCGTTGTTGTTTGATCTTGCTGGTCTTCCCATTGCTACCGCTGTGCCTAACCATGGGCCGGATCTCCAGATCAATCTTCTCATACTCCGTTTCGAGGTGGACAATCTGGATTTCTATAAATATTTGAGAAGACTGATGGGGCTATTATTTGTCTACTTAGATGAGCGGATTTTCTATCCAATTACCGCTGTTTGCTGTCTTGCGCGTAGAAAACCATCATAACACAGTTGTTCTTCTCTATTATGAAGACGTGTGTTTCTAACTGATTGCTAAAGCCGATCAAGCATGTTCAATGTCCTGGAGTTTGCCTTTGTTCATGTTCGTGCAAGGTTTATGTTGTTGACTATCGTTTTACGTACTGTACTACTCGGAGTACGACGTTCTCTAGAGGTGATGATTTGCCAGCTACTGCCACCGTAGCATGGTACTGTACATGTACCGTACCGTAGCAGCGTGATGTCTGGCTCCACGTGGATTGTTCTCAGAACTCACCTCCAGATCACAACATCAATAGCTCTTACCTCAGTTGTAGTGCTTATATTCTCGAACATCGTAACCATGAAAGCAGTCCAGCTATCCACAATTACCAGGATGATCCTTGCCATCTTGCTGGTGTTCGCGGCCAGCAGTGCAAAGGCGTGGGATTGGACGGACTATTTGAGCGAACCAACCAATTTTGCCACCAAGACTCTAACAATGGACGAGGTAGCAGATCTGCGGGCTAGGGACATCAAGCGACGTCTGACAAGACGTCATGGCTATGGAGCCGACGAAGTCGCGAAGATACTCGACAAGAAGGAGCTCATTCAGATACTGAGTTTTGAAGAACACAAGCTTCGACAAAAGGAACTGGAAGGAGTCAAACGCAACCTGTTCTGGAAGGGCATTTTCACGGCCGTCCTTGTTGGAATGCTCACCTTGTTCTGGCCATTGCTGCGCCACCTGTTTGAGGTTGCACATGTCAACTTTGTGGTGTATACTGATCGCAAATGGTATGAGGCCAAACGATGTTGGGACTACAAATCTGTCCTGGGGTGCATTGGGGTGATGTTAATGGGAACCATTGACGTCTTGCAACTATGGATGACAGTTTCCATCTTACTAGGCTGGGTCATGACGTCAAAGTATTTCTTTCCAATGCCTAGTCTTCCCATTCGGCCAGCAGCAATGATGGGTGGTCCAGTATCAAAAGGTCCTTTAGCCGGCTACGGGCTAAACGTTGCCCCCATGGCAATAGGATGGGTATTTCGCTTCGGTCATGGGAAGATAGAAGCATGGGTCGGCCGGGTTCTGAGTCGAGCTCACCAAAGACAAAGAAAGGAAGAAAAGAAGAAGCAACGTGAAAACGAAACACCGGAGGAGCGATCGGCTCGCAAAGCCGCTAAACGAGCCGCAAAAGCCGCCGCTGCACAAAGTCAACCTGTGCCGCAAAATGAGCGAGTGCAACAGAAGTGGGATCCTAGAATATCCAGTGAACCAGCTCCAATTCAGCCACTCACTCCAGAGGAGATGAAACAAGCTGCTGTCGAGGCAGCTGAGAAAAGAAAAGCGAGCATGGAAACCAACACGGAGTTTGACGAGCTGGACTAGTCTTTCCAGAAAGGATTCCCTATGGCCGCATCTCACAAACGAAGGATCGCCGTCGACGTTCGTCAAGGTTAGATAATCTCTTACCCTGCTCGTTAATGCAATGCCAGGGAATACTAGTTTTGTCCAGACCATCTGCACAACATACGTCTTGCCCAGACATCGTCTTATCTGCACATCTCTGGAGAGTAGTAGTTTGCCGTGGACAAACAAACTTATTTTAGTATGCCGATGGTATCTATGGTTGAGAGCTTACGAAGCTGCCCTGACAATGCTCGGGGTACCGTATAGTGAGAAAGTCTGATAGACTGGAATGATTTTTGGCGACTTTCTGTGCATCTGGTGTACTAACACGCGAGATGGAGTTACCTGAGGTTTCACATTCTTGCCTCGTCTTGTGTCCCTAGTTCTTGGGTACCTTGTTGGGGCACTTCAGGATGCTAAGGAGTGCTGCTCAGCTATTGCTGCTGCAGTGTCTCTCCTTGGGAGGCTTGCCCGCCTTGTTGACTCGTCCCTTGTCGTCTGACTTCCTGCGCATCTTGTTTCAAGTTTCGCGATTCCTCAGCTGGTAGAGAGTTTGGGTTGCTGCTTTGCTGTGTTGTTTGTGACTCTCCAACAGGTGATTGCTGGTTTGTCAGTGCTTGTTCAGATGCTTGGCTAGCTTGAGGTTGCGGTTGTTCAACCTTAGCCACAGTTGTTTGGGCGGCAGCACCTTCAGGTTGCGCTTGCTCACCCTGAGCGGTAGCTGATGGTTTTGATTGTACAATATCAGCCTTTGCTCGGGACTGGCTCCACTTATTGGCAGATCCCTGTCGCTTAGACATGACTGAAGCAATCATTGTCTTCTCATCCTTCTTCTCGCGTGCCGTGGCGTTAGGGGCTTGTAGGAAGAGAGCGGCAGCCATCAAGTTGTTTCTAGCCATCGAATCCATTCCTGCATTTTCTGGTGGACGTTCCATCAACGCTGCAGCAGCCTTAGCTGCCTCGTACTCGGAAGATTGACTTGCCTTCCCAACTGCATCCTTCTTTGTGGTTACTTTTTGTCTGATAAAGAGCTCACCTGTTCGCTTGTGCATTCGTTTCATAATAACTGCTTCTTGTTCCTGTATTTCGAACACAATGGGGTGAGATGCTTGGTATTGATAATCAGGACAGAGAGGCGAACCTGACTTACCGCAAATAGCTGCGTGGCGTATTCATACAGCTCCAGGTCCAAGTCGTTGATAGCTTTGAGCGCCTCGTACTCCGGAGTACCTGGATCGGGCATTAAATGCTTGTTCCTGTTCTGCCCTTGGCTCTTTCCAGTATTGGCCATCAGACAAGCATGAGTTTCATTGAAATGCTTTTCAGGGATCCGCCAGTTCATGTAGTACATCAAACGCTCTAGACTGACAGCCATATGGTCCGTCAAAAGGATGAAGAACTTTCGTCTCAACAGCTCCTTTGCAAAAGTAAGATCATCTCTCGTCAAATGAGGCTCAGCATTCTTTCCAGTCAACCAACGGGTCATCCAATTGTTGGCTGTATCTGGCAATGCCGCATAATCCAGGATTGTCATCTCTTTCAGCTCTGGTCGGTAATGACGCTCCCAGTAGGCATTCTGAAGGTAGTAAAACGTGGAGACGGCACGCTCAATAGGATTACGCATAATGGTGAATAAGCGTCCCTTGTGATCTGGATCGTACAAAGTTGCCGCGTGAAGAATACGCGAAGACACAATAACATCAGGGATGTTACTCTGAATCAGCTGCATTCGATCACAACGTTGAATACCTCCGTGGTCACTTGGATCAGCATTCACGAATGTTCCTACTTTGGTTTGACAGGTTTGCACCTCGTCCGTGTTTGTGTCACAGTAGTCAACACTGGTTCTTGCAGCTTGCACTCGCCTCAGACAAGTTCCCATAATGTGTTTGAGCGTGGTACCACCACATCGAGGAATCTGCCAGTAGAACCCAACAACTTTCTTCTGGTTGATCGGATCATTGTTTTCAACCTCAAGGAAGTTACTGAACGGATATTGATTCACGTGCTCAGCAGTCAGGGTCAACAAGGTTCTGTGTTTTCGAAAGGTTCCCAGGCTAAAGTTCGGAGAGCCACCGAAAGTCACCATGCAAAAGATGCATATCAGGATTGGCAAGATGAGCGATGGTTTCCGCCGCACTCTGCTCTTTTCTGAGAATCCTGACACTGTTGACATTGTACAATCTTGTGGTGTGTTTCGCGTACGATGGTGAAGCTCTGATATGTTTCTGTGATGACAAACGCTCGTTTGAGGTGCAAAGCTACGGGGGTCAAAGTACTTCTGCTGAAGGTGTTCACAAATTGTTGCGGCCTTTTTATTTTCCGCTTTGCCATCCTGGCCCCTCGACACTTCAGGCGTTCTCGACTGGTCATAGTGTCTTGACAGAACTCAATACCGATTACCTCATATGCCATTGCCATTCTTGGATATGCCCTTCTCCTTTATTTCGCTTGACAAAACGATCGTTTTTTATCACATTTTCAATACAAAAGTACGAGGGCTCTTTTGTTTAAAACATTTCTGGGAAATGTCGTAAATAATGACCAAACTGGTCACAATGTTCTGTATACTAGGCTCTACGAAATAATGACGTAGGCTTGACCAGGCTTCACTGATTCTGAGAGGCATAGGTCATTGTCCTGAGAGTCAGTCACATTCATTTCGAAATGCCAATGTCCGGACGCTCCCCATGCCATTCCATGCCACCATGTCCGGAAGGGATGTCTCAAAGACCCCAGAGGTTACTTCTTCTTGAAACTTCCCTGTCACTTTCTTTTCATTTTTATTCTAAAACTGTTTTTCGATCATGTTGAAAAAGATTGCAGCAGTCGTCGGCGTTGCTGGCCTTATCACTGTCGGGGTCCTCTCCACCGAAGAGGATCGATCTAACAACCTCCGTCGTAGACTTCAAGATTGGGGATCATCAGGAGGTGGAGGTGGCTTTGGAGGAGGAGGCGGTGGAGGTGGTTTCGGAGGAGGAGGCGGCGGTGGTGGTGGTTTCGGAGGAGGAGGCGGCGGTGGTTTCGGAGGAGGAGGCGATGGTGGTTTCGGAGGAGGAGGCGGTGGTGGTTTCCAGAACACTCAGAATGGATTCGGTGGTCCTCCTCCAGGTGGAGGTGGCGGTGGTGGTGGTGGCTTTGGTGGCCCTCCTCCAGGTGGCCCTCCTCCAGGTGGCGGGGGTGGCGGTTTCGGCGGCCCTCCTCCAGGAGGTGGCAGTCGTGGTGGATTTGGTCCTCCTCCAGGTGGTGGTGGCCGAGGTGGTCCTCCTCCTGGCGGTGGGGGTGGTTTTGGCGGTCCTCCTCCTGGTGGCGGTGGCCGAGGTGGCCCCCCTCCTCAAGGCGGACGGGGCGGTCCTCCTCCACCAGGCCAAATGGGAGGCATGATGATGACACGCGGTGGTCCTGGAGGCGGAGACGGAGGTGGAGCTCCTGCACCAGCACCACTCGGCAGTTGTGAAGAAATGCGTCAAGTCAACGAGCAAAGTGTCGTTCCGGTGTGGGCTGCGTCTTTCCCAGGATCTGGCTCCAAGCTGTTGGTTAACTCCATCGAACAGCTAACTGGCATTGCTGGCACAGACGACAACGATGGTCTCGGTCGCTTGCAAAAGGGAATGGCCTCGGCAATCAAGACCCACTTTCCATCCAAACACGTATCGGTATGTTTCCCGTTGTGTGATTGTTTCAGCATCCTGACGAAGTCTCTCTCACTAACCCC
>JAVCKV010180965.1:0-17305 GCA_032274145.1 Herpochondria borealis | reverse complement strand
ACCTGGAATTCAGATAATTTCAATTCTAGATGCCTTCAGGAGCCGCTGAGGGCATATTTGATATGTTCTGATAAAAATAGTTTTTTATTCAAAATCCAGAATATTCAATAATTTCATTTCTAATATTCTGGATTTTGAATAAATTAAAATTACTTTTTTATATTACTAATTGATTTTTGAGTTGTCCATTTAGTAGTAAAGTTCTGTCCGTTAAATAGATAAGTCGTTGATACGTTTCTGTCTTTCTTGATCAGATAATCTATTAACATAAGCAAATCCTATCAAGTGCCCTTCAGGGCCTTCAAAAGCCCCTCTCCGAATACATTTATGTGCTTAGAGAGATTGGAGTTAGAAACTAAAGAATTAAGGGGTTTTTTTGTTTTTCCGAGAATACTAACCAACCAATCCGTTAGTTCTGTATCAAGAACTAAAGCAACTCTTAAATATTGATAAAAGCGTGTAGCAATTAAGTTTTCAAATTGTAAAAATGTTTGGTGCAAGTTTAAAAAGTAATTATGATAACTTCTTGCTTTGGCTTTTTTAATTTCGAGTTCAAATTTTAAAAAAGAATTATCGGCTGGCTTGTAGGTTCTTAAAAAATAATCGCCTTTCCTAGTCCCCAGACCAAACCCCGTGGTAAGAACAGGTTCTGTTACGGCTTGAGGATAGCGAGCCTCATATTTTTGAATACAGCGTTCGCCGAAATCCTGAAAACCTAAATCATTGATTACTTGTTCCTGACGGATATAATTAATATCAAATCTACCAAGTACGAGATCAAAGTGATCGAAATCAGGCCAATAAAATTTTCCAGATTTTAAAAGATTGTATAAGTAGGCTGCATTTTTGCCCGAAAACTGAATTAAAACAGTCCTAGCTTTATGTTCACTGGAATTTATTACAAATACCAGTTGGTGATGTTCGTTAGTAACGACAACTGGTTCTTTGCTAGGATTTTTGTATTTTTGATCGACAAGAGAACAATCAAAGGAATAATCTGCATTAAAAATCTTTGCTATTTCTTGAATTTGACTTGTTCCATTTCGCAAATTAAAAGTTATATAATCAACTGTCAACTTACGATTTTGAAAAGTGAGATTACTTTGCTGCATAGTGTTGATTAAATTTGAATAATAATGTTTGTATTTTTGATAAGTTTCAACCCAAAATCGGCGGGTATTGAACTAAGTTACAGAACGAGCAACTAAAACTACAAAATAGTAGACTTTTAAATTCTGATGAAAGAGTTCAGAATTTAAAAGAATTCAAGATTATAAATAGGGTTGGATCTCCGGAAGAATATTCCGAACATAATCCTTAACCTCTTGCTCGGTGCACTCTTCATCTTCCAAAACTTCAAATTGACGGAAGATTGCGGTTACCAAACTGCCAAACCTATATGATTTAGGATCAAGCTCGAAATTTTTTAATCCTTTCAAATCTATTTGCAATGATTTGTCTTCTTCCATACTTTCCCACCACACTAAGGAGAAACCAATTTCGAATTCCTCCATATCTATTGAATCAGTCACCAAATTCTCCATCAACAAAGCAAATTGCTCCTTTCTCTTCCAAAAAATACAGTCATTGACCATACATTGGTATCTGGTTAATTCTAAATACTCATTTCGCTTTTCGATAAATAAGTCGTAAATACTTTTACCCTGTTTTTGAAAATCCAGAAAACGTTTTAATAATTCTATATGCTTCTTTTTCTTATAAGTCATTATTAGTTCCTTTTTCCTCATGAAAATTATTTTGAATTGGTAACTCATTTTACTGTTTTAAATTAGCTTCGGTCATAAAATTACCACCACTGTTGAATAAGTGGTCTTGTTCAAGAGGAGTTAATTCACAGGTAGTAGTAAATCGACTTAAGTTCCCATTTCCTTGCTTTCTAAAAACTCCAATAACCCGGGTCTCTGGGTCATACAGATTTACAGAATCATAACCTCGATCGGTTCCTTTTTGATATCCACCATTCTCAAACCATACAATTTTTTCCCTATTCGGCATATTGGCTATCGAGTCTCGAAGAGCAAGTGCATTTGCTTCCGTTCTTAGTGTTTTACCGTTTTCTTTTGTCGGTAAACCGTGGACTTTACCATGTTTCGGCGTCTTGTATTCCACTTGATTATATCCCACACCAAGTTGGGGGTGACCTTCCTCTTTAATAAATCCATCTCTAGGATCAGGTAAATTCCGTCGTTGTTCCTTAGTCAAGGAAATATACTCTTGATGAGGCACAGCTGATGGTCTTTCCATCTGCAGAGAGGCACCTGGCTGACTCGACTTCGAAAAATCACTCTTCCGTGGGGGACTTGAAGTACCTCCGAATAATTGACGATGTGGAGGTGAAGGTTGCTAAGCATGACATTAATATATTTTTATTCTTATTGTTAAATATAAAATTATAATAATATTTTATAAATTCTAATTCTCTTTATACTAAAATGAGAAAAATAATTAGAATCGAAGATAGCTAAAATAGTTAAAACTCTAGGTTTTAACTATTTAAGATTACACTAAAAGTAGATTAGTATTTTTTGATTATACAATAATTTTATTTCAAAAATTTTAAGAATTAATGAAATGATTTTAACCTAACTGTTTAATTGTGCTTTACCTTCTATAATGCTATCTGTTAATGATTTTAAGATTAATTTAATTGATCGAACAGCATCATCATTACCAGGAATTGGAACATCTACTAAATCAGGATCACAATTTGTATCTAAAATTGAAACAATTGGAATTCCTAATTTTTGACACTCACGAATTGCTGTCATTTCTCGTTTTTGATCAATAACAATCGCAATATCTGGTAAATTTGGCATTGTTTTAATACCATCTAAATGTTGACGTAATTTTTTTAATTCTTTTCGACGTAGTGCAGCTTCTTTCTTTGTTAATAAATTAAAAGTATCGCTGGCTTCTTGTTGTTCTAAATCTTTTAAATATTTAATACGTTCTTTCAAAGTTGACCAATTTGTTAACATACCGCCTAACCAGCGATGATTCACATAAAATGAATCACAACGCTTTGCTTCTTGAGCAATTAACGTACTTGCTTGGCGTTTTGTACCAACAAATAAAACTGTTTTTCCTTCGCTAGCTGATGATTTTAAGTAACTATTAGCTTCTTTTAATAAAGTTGCAGATTGTACTAAATCTAAAATGTGAATATTATTAACTTCACTATAAATATAAGGGAACATTTTGGGATTCCAACGGTATGCTTTATGACCAAAATGAACTCCAGCTTCTAATAATTGTGATAAACTTATATCAGACATAAAATTTTAAATTACTTAATCAAACTATTTAATTTTTTAAATAAATTTTACCAAACATTAAATTACTTGTCTACTAATTACTAAAAGTATTAATTATTTTAAGTAACAGTTACAGCTGGTTCACTAACTGTGTTCAATTCCTGATTAGATGATAGATAAGTTTTAAACGAATTTCGATAATTCTGCGACCCTGTTCCTGCTGGAATTAAATGACCAATAATAATATTTTCTTTTAATCCTCGTAACCAGTCAATACGCCCTTCGATTGCTGCTTTTGTTAAAACTCTAGTTGTTTCTTGGAAACTAGCAGCGGAAATAAAACTTGGATTATTTAAAGCAGCTTTAGTAATTCCAAGTAATAAAGGAACATAACAAGCTGGTTGTTTCTTTTGATTACTAATAATTTGATTAATATATTGAATATGGTATAAATCAACAACTTCTCTTCTTAATAATGGTGTATCACCTTCGTAACTTATTAAAATTTTTGTTGTCATTTGTTTAATAATAACTTCTAAATGTTTGTCATTGATTCCTACACCTTGTGATTCATAGACTGCTTGAACTGATCGTAATATAAATGACTGAACTTTTTTAAAACTTTTATAACTGCCTTCATAATTAGTTATTAAACGATTGTATTTAATTGATTCAGTTCGGTCACATAAAAATGACTTCATTAAACCATAATAATTAAAATATACTTTTAATAGTTTATGTGGGTTAATTTTTTCATTTTCGTGTATAGCTGTTCCTAATTTTCGGAATTCAAAATTTGGATCTAAACTTGTCTTTTGAACTAATAAACCTTTTTTTTGACTAGTTGGAATTCTTTTAACAGTTAAATTTTTCTTACGTGCTTCTAAAATTTCTTCAATTCGCGGTAAACCTTGAACAATATCACCTGTAATTTCTTTTTCCAAGTTTAATAAACCAATAGTTTCGCCATCTTCTATAAATTCATTATTTTGACAGAAAACACTATTAACATCTTGTTCAAAGAAATCTTCCGTTATTGAATAAAGACCAATAGATCTTGTAGTTTTTTTGAAAGAATATTCGACAAATTTAATTAATGTTAATTGAGAAAAAATATTATTTGCTTCTTTAAATTCATTTTCTATAATATCAGAACTTTTAATTAGTAATGTTCGTTGTTCTTCCTGTTCTAATCTTTCTGATTTATTAGGTCGTAAAATTTGGTTAAATTTTAATTTAGATAATTTATTATGAATGGAAAATTTTTTAAAGAATTGTGGAATTAAAGAACTGTAAAGTTTCCCATCTTTTTTTAAAAAGAATTTTGAAAATTCTGATCTTAGACTAACTTTAGTTTTTGGTAAATATTGAGAATCATATTCTTTTTGTACCAAAAATTTTAATCGATTCGAATAATTTAGAGCAACTGAACGGTTAGTTTTTAATCGATGTTGAACACGATTTGGAGAAACAAGTTTATATTGTAAACTAATTTTATTAGCTAAATCATCATTTTTACAATTTGGGAAAAAATAAGGTTTCCCTTTTTGTAGGGTCAGAAAATTATTATTTTCAATAATAATTTTACCTGTTTCATTTACATTTGAGCTGGTTACAATAAAATCATTTAATTTTTTATTCGGAAATTTATTTTTTTGTAACATTAAACAATCTTTATTCGAAATTAATAAAATTTGTTTGGTCTCTTTTTTTTTAACTTTAAATTTAACAATTTCTAACGAATTTAATGTGAGCGCTTCTATATAACTTAGAATAGTATAACTATCAACAAATTGAGTTTTTTGAATAAGAGAACAAGGTTGTAGATTTTTATATTTTAAATAAGCTGAAATATAATTATTTAAATTTAATTTTTCGCTAATCCTAAAATCAACCGAATTTGTTTTTTTATTGTTTAGAAGCCCAATATTAAGTTGATTCTTTAACAATTTATCGGTTTTAAACGTTAATCTATTAATAACTAAGTTTAAATTTTGAGCACCTTTTAAAACTTGATTTGGTTTATACGCATAAATAATTTTAGATTCTAATTTAAAGTTTATATTTAAATTTTTCTTGTTTTGTGAATTAATTGAAGTTAAATTCGAATATGATAATTCATAGAGTTCAACTGGTCTAATTAATAATTGCTCAGTTTTTTTACCAATAATATGCTCACAAAATGATAATTGTTTAATTGGTATATTCGAAAAAATAACCTCCCCTGGATAATAAATTTTTTTTGCTGTATTTTTAAATTTTTGTCCTTCATAGACTAGCCCAGATTTAATTGAAATTGTTTGCACAAGACTATTTTTTTGCCGAACTGTAACAATTCCTGATGTTTTCGAAAAAAGCCCCGATTCTGATATAAGCTCAAACCCTTCAGAAATAAGATCACCATGTTCTACAAATAAAGTATTCTGTTCACAATTTACTTTATGAATTTCTTCTCCTAACCAAATAATTGTTCGATGGGAAATAATAGATTTATATTTCGTTTTAAAATTCGATCTTTTCCAATAATCGATATTTTCATTTCCTTTATTAACTTTAAATATATTTCTATAATCATAATATAAGATACCACCAGTTAATGTTCGAAATGAATTCGTAGCTAGAATTCCAAACTGTTCATTTCGGGCCATTTGAAGGTAAGACTTTGAACCATTTTGTTTTATACTTATTAAATATTTTAAATTTTCTAAATTTAATAAATAGTTTTTATTTTGAATTGGCTTTGTAAGTTTTTTTAAGTTTGCGTTAAATAATGAATACTTATTATTATTTGATCGTATAGATTGTTGGTATAAACTTTGTTTATTATTTACAAATTCAATAAATCCAGGATAATGATTTATTATTTTCGTTCGAAAAATATAACTGTATTTATTAAGTTTATAATCAACATAAAAATTTATAAAAGAATTGTTTGGACTATTATAAAGTTGTCCCGATAAAATCCAAATAAGTTTATTTTTATTTAGTAAATTTATTTTTTGTTTTAATCGTGGCATAAAAATTTCACCACATACGGGACTTAAAATTGGTTTAATTTCTGTTTTAATTTGTTTATTAATATTAATCAGTTCCCCAATAACGGTATCTTTCAAGATATATTGGTTATTTTTGGGGAATAGGATCGTATTTCTTAAAACTTCGATTTGAACCAATTCATACTTTTTATCATCTGGAATTAAAATTAAAGAACCTGAATTTTTAGTAACAAGAACATCTTCACCACGATTAGTTCTTAAAATTACTGTTTTTAACGTTTTGTAAAATCGAATAATTCCATTTAAAGGACTTATAATTTGTTGCCGAGCTTCAGAAGTAAAAATACCACCAGTATGAAAAGTTCTCATTGTAAGCTGTGTTCCAGGCTCGCCAATTGATTGACCTGCTAAAATTCCCACAGCTTCACCAATATCGACTAAATTTTCATTTGCTAAATCCCACCCATAACATTTTTGACATATTGCTCTATAGAGATTACAAGTCAAAGGAGAACGGATATAAAGTTTTTTGACCTGTCTTTGTTTTAATTCTTCTAGTAAATTAGAAGTTATTTGTACATTATTTTTTGCAATTAAATTACCCGTTTCTGGATCGATAATAGGTTTATTAAGAATTCGACCTAAAATATTTTCATTCTTTTTATCCAGTAAAATTAAAAAAGAATGGGTTGTCAAACAGTCTTTCTCACGAATTAAAATATCTTGCGCTACATCAATCAAACGACGTGTTAAATATCCTGAATTTGCAGTTTTTAATGCAGTATCAACAATACCTTTTCGAGCTCCATATCCAGACATCAAATAATCGGTAATAGTTAACCCTTCGCGAAAATTCTTTTTAATTGGTAATTTCATAATTTCCCCACTCGGATCAGACATTAACCCTCGCATACCAACTAATTGTCGGACTTGAGAAAGATTACCTCGAGCACCAGAAAAAGCCATGATATAAACTGAATTTAACGGATCATAATTCTTAAAATAATGAATTACTTGATCTTTTAATGATTCACTTGTAAGACTCCAAGTATCAATAATTTTCTGAAATCTTTCAATATCAGTAATTTTTCCTTTTAGATAAATCTTTTCACTATCAAGAATTTCTTGATTTGCTTTTTCAAGCATTAAATTTTTGACAAATGGAATTTTTAAATCTTCAATGCTAATCGAAATACCAGCTTGTGTAGCATAATTAAATCCTAAATATTTTAATTCATCAGCTAAAAAACAAGCTTGCATTGAATCATAATTAGTAAAACTCCAAGCCAATAATTGTCTTAATTGTTTTTTACCTACTAGATTATTTTGATAAGTATAATTTTTCATAAAATTATTTAGTAATTTTCTTTCTCAATTTATAAAAAATTTAAAGTTTTCTGAATTGTATAATTTAAAATCACGCGACCAGTCGTTGTTTGAAGATATTGGACAATTATTTCACCTTCTTTAGTTTTTCTAACCTGTAAATTTTCATAATATTCAAGAATCGTATTATCTTTTAATTTTATTTGTTTAATTAAATTTGACTTAGGTTGATTCTCATCCTTAATACGAATCCAAATTGAACTGTGAAGTTCGATTTTATTTTGCTTATAAGCGAGCATAACATCTTCTAAATCTGCAAAATAATGATTTGAACCTAATAATCCTGGAATATTATTAACGGTTAAATAATAACAACCTAGAACCATATCTTGACTTGGAAGAACAATAGGGTCCCCATTAGCTGGAGATAAGAAATTATAAGGTGCTAACATTAGCATATAACATTCGGCTTGTGATTCTAAGGATAAAGGAATATGAACAGCCATTTGATCACCATCAAAATCAGCATTAAATGCTGAACATACTAATGGGTGTAATTTAATTGCACGACCTTGTACTAAAATGGGTTCAAAAGCTTGAATACCTAATCTATGTAATGTTGGCGCACGGTTTAAAAAGATCGGGTGATTTGTTAACACCTTTTCTAAAACGGGGTCTATTATGGGCTCACTTTGCTGAATTAAATTTTTTGCAATTTTCATATTGCTTGCTAAACCTTGATTAATTAGTTCTCGAATTACAAAAGGTTGAAAAAGTTCAATTGCCATTTCATAAGGTAATCCACATTGATTAAGTTTTAAACTTGGACCTACTACAATTACTGAACGTCCCGAGTAATCGACACGTTTTCCTAATAAATTTTGACGGAATCGGCCATATTTACCTTTAATAATATCCGATAAGGATTTCAATGGTCGATTATTTGCACTTAAAGCAATGCGACCACGTTTTCCATTATCAATTAAAGTATCGACAGCTTCTTGTAGTAATCTTTTTTCATTACGAATAATCAATTGTGGAGCATCAATTTCAAGTAAACGAAGTAACCTATTATTTCTTGTTATTATTCGACGATATAATTCATTTAAATCCGAAGTAGCAAAACGCCCCCCTTCTAATTGGATCATTGGTCTTAAAGCGGGTGGAATTACAGGTAAAATAGTTAAAATCATCCAAGCTGGGTTAGAACCAGTTCCAACTAAATTTTCTAAAATTCGAACTCGTTGAATACTCTGTTCGCGAATTTTATAAATTCGTTTTAATTCCCATTTTTTCTTTTTATAGTCATCATCATCACTCAGTAATTTATCAGCATTTAATGCTCTGGTACAGTCAAGAATAAAAGATCTAGTTTTAAAAATTTCTGATTTTAAATCAAGTCGTTCTAACTCCCTTTTAATTAAGGGAGTACCAATTAAAAAATTAGGTGTTACACGTAAAAGATATTTTGGAGTATTGTGTCTTCGATCTTCCGGTTTCGCGGCTGGTTTTATAGGGTACCCACTTTTATTGAACTCTCGATTTCTTCTATATTGTTGGAAATCCCAATGTAATCCATAAAACGAAATCTCATCTTCCGCTATAAAATAAACTAAAGAAGCTAATTTGATCCGTTTTACTCTTTCATCCCATAAATCAACGACTTCCGATGGTGATAAGGATTTCCCTACATTTTGATTTTGAGCGATTTGAAATCGTTCTGAGGGGCGCTCAAAGGCATATTGAGTATCTAGTCGTTTTTCAAATCCCTCGACTTCTAATAATAAAGCCATAAAATTTGGTCGGCTATTAATATACCAAACATGCGTCACTGGATAGATTAAATTAATATAACCCATACGATGTCGTCGAACTCTCGATTCCGTTAATTCGACTCCACATCGTTCACAAATTAAACCTTCATATCTAACACGTTTATATTTACCACAAGCACATTCGAAACTTTTACTTGGCCCAAAGATTCGTTCGCAAAATAGACCATCCATTTCTGGTTTAAACGTTCGATAATTTATGGTTTCTGATTTTTGAACTTCTCCTACAAATTGACCGTTTGGTAATTTGCGATTTGTCCATTGTAATATGCGAGATGGCGATGCTAATTTAATTTTTATATAGTCAAACTCTTTTGCAAATTGTACCATTGTTATTAAAAAGAAATATCATTAATATTCGAAGTCGGAGAGAATGTTTTTGATAAAGCATTGTACTTTTCAATCAAATTAATCTCAACTTCATATTTTTTATGTGAACTAAATTTCTCAATTTTGTAAGTACTCATATCTAAACCAATAGAACGTAATTCTTGCAATAAAACTTTAAATGATTCTGGGATTCCAAATTTTGGAATTTGATGTCCTTTTACAATAGCATTTAATGTTTCATTTCTTCCTTCCATATCATCAGATTTAATAGTTAAAAGTTCTTTTAACGTAAAAGCCGCTCCAAAACCTTCGAGAGCCCAAACTTCCATTTCACCAAATCTTTGGCCACCATGTTGTGCTTTTCCTCTTAAAGGTTGTTGAGTAATAAGAGAATAAGGACCGGTAGCACGGGCATGCATTTTATCATCAACCAAATGGATTAATTTCAACATATAAGCATTTCCAACAGTAACGGGGTTATCAAATTCTTGCCCTGTTCGGCCATCAATTAGAACCATTTTTCCTGGAACATATGGATTAAATAACCAACTTTCATTTTTTGCAATGGAAGCTTGACGTAATTTTTTGTTTATTAAAATTCTTGAGATTTCTAAACCATACATTTCATCAAAAGGTAAAATTTTGAATCGAGAATTTAATTTATCTCCGGCTAATCCTAATAGACATTCATATAATTGACCAACGTTCATTCGAGAAGGTACTCCTAATGGATTTAATAGAATATCAACAGGTGTTCCGTCAGGTAAAAATGGCATATCTTGTCGTGGTAAAATACGAGAAATAATTCCTTTATTACCATGTCGCCCTGCAATCTTATCACCTACTTGAATTTTTCGAACTTGCGCGATAAAGACATAGATTTTTTCAAATTTATAGGTTAATTTTGTTCTACGATTAAATGTTACAGTTTCGATAACACGACCATATTCACCATCGGGCATTCGATATGAGTTATCTTTGACACCTTTAGCTTTAGTCCCAAAAATCGCTCGTAATAATTTGGATTCAGGCAATAATTCAGAAGTATTATTAGAAATAACTTTACCAACTAAAATATCTCCAGGTTTTACAAATGTACCAACAGTAACAATCCCATTATCATTTAAATGGTTTACTTCTGCTAAATTTAAATTTGGAATATTTTTTGTTGTTTGTTCAAAGGTTTCAGAATTTTTATCAATTTCAATCTTATATCTTTCAATATGAATTGAAGTAAAGATATCATCATAGACTAATCTTTCACTTATTAAAATTGCATCTTCAAAATTATAACCTTGCCAAGGCATATAACCAACTAAAACATTTTGACCTAAAGATAGTTCGCTATCAGTAATAGCTGGACCATCGGTTAACATCTGACCCGATTTAATTGTTTCACCTTGCCAAACAATTGGACGATGATTTATACAAGTTTGTTGATTAGAACGCAAATATTTTTGTAATTTGTATGTTAATTTTTTTCCAGTTTGATCCTTAATTATGATTTTACTTGCCGTAACAGAACTTACAATACCAGCTGCTTGAGCACTTAAACTCATCCCAGAATCAATTGCAATTTGATTTTCTAATCCAGTTCCAACAATAGGTTTTTGGGGTAAAAGTAATGGTACTGATTGACGCTGCATATTTGAGCCCATTAATGCTCGGTTTGCATCATCATGTTCAAAAAATGGTATTAATGAAGCTGCAACTGAAACAATTTGAACTGTGGAAATCGCAATAAAATCTACTTCTGATGGTGTAACACTAATAATTTCTTGTTGATATCTAACTGGAATTAGATTTTTTATCAAATAATTTTCTTTATTTGTTGCGATGTCAGCTGGAGCAATTTTATATAAATCTTCGATATCAGCTGTTAAATAAATTGGGTTTCCTGTTTTTAAAACTTTTCCATTTATAACTCGCCAAAATGGGGTTTCTAAAAATCCTGATTGATTAACTCGTGCGCAAGTAGTTAATGAGGCAATTAAGCCAACATTTTGCCCTTCAGGAGTTTCAATTGGACAAATTCGACCATAATGACTTGGGTGAATATCTCGCACAGCAAAACTAATTCGATCACGATCAAACCCACCTGGACCTAAACCACTAATCCTTCGTCTATGAGTTAAAGAAGATAATGGGTTTGTTTGATCTAAATATTGTGATAACTGACTTGACCCAAAAAATTCACGAACTGTAGCGTTCACGATATTAAAACTTAGTAAATGACTTGAATCAATTTTATTAGTCTGATTTCGTAATTTTCGAACTAAACGTTGAAACCCAATTCGGAATAAATTTTGTAATAATTCTCCTACGGATCTAACACGACGATTTTTTAAATGATCAATGTCATCTTGAACTGTTTTTGAAATAGTTAAACTTATTAGCTTATCCGTAATTGCAAAAATATCTTCATATGTAATTGTTTGAAGACGTTCACTTATTTTTAAATTTAATCGATTATTGATTTTCAATCTTCCAACTCGGCCTAATCTATAATAAGTTGAATCAAAAATTCGTGAAAATTCAGAAATATTTTTAAAATAGTTTAAATTTAAATTAAATCTAGGTAATGGATGATTTGAATATTTTGAATTAGTCAATAAAGGTTTAGTAAAATAAAAGAAATCAGAGTATTGTAAATTTTGATAAATCTCTAAATCGGTTAACCCCATTTCTTTTAATAAATGAATCAATGGTTTTTGATTTACTTTATCTAATTGAATAATAACTTCATCTTCCTGATTTTTAATAGGATATTTATAGGAATTAATTTTTGTATTTTTTTGAAAAGCAAATCGGATCCACGAACCGTAGTCCGGAATTAAAATAGCTGTATATAAATCTTTTTCATCATATTTTTTATGATAATTCGTTTTGATTTCATGATCTTTTTGATAAAGAAGTAAGTTTGTTTTTGTTTTTAAATATTTATGGCGTGAAGGTTTATATTCTGTACTATCTTTTATATTAAAGATATATTTTAATTGATCTTTAAAACTAATTGAAAAATAAATTGTTGGTCGTAAATTTTGGGACTCAATTAATTGAGTAATATCTAAAATTTTTGAAACTGACTGATTTAAATTTTTTTGTAAAAATGAGAAATTATTTATTTCAAGTAACCAATCTTGTGATTTTTTTGTAATAAATAATAATTGAGAATTTAATTGAAGTTGAGCTAATTTTTGTGAATCAATTATTGCTTTATCATATTTATGATATAATTTCAAAATTCGATGTTCTGACAATGACAATACTTTAGTGAAAAGATCAATCTTATTCTGACTCTTAAATTCAGCCAGGGCTGGATTATTATTTTTCTCTAAATTCTCTTGCAAAATTTCATATTTAATTAAAAGTTTAGCCAAAAAATTATAATATTTTATTAAATAAATAATTTTATCTTTTTCAATTGGCATTTTAGAATTTAAGAAATGATTTTGTAGTTTAAACCATTTTAAAAAAAGTTTAATTACTTTAATTTTAGAGTTATGTTTAGAGATTTTGATAATAGTCTTATACAATTTAAAACATTGGAAAAAGTAGAACGAAGAACTTTGTTCTTTTTTTTTCAAATATTGAATCGAATAGTAATAAATTGAATTACTCTTCCAAAGTGCAGAATTTACTATTTTGTCACCTCTTTGTTCAAGTGTTGGGATAGGGAAAAATAAATCAGATTCAGAAAGAAATGCTTCTCCTGAGGGTAGGAATGATCTTAGTTTATTAATGTTGGTTGATAACTTTCGTTTGAATGGGTTAAAAATTCGTTGGGTTTTATTTTTTTCAAAGTATACTCCAGGACTTCGAATAATTTGACTCACAATTACACGTTCACATCCGTTTATAACGAATGTTGCATAAGTAGTCATTAAGGGCAAAGTAATAATTGGAAATTGATTATGATACTGAACATTATTAATAACTTTGTTCCGTACTTCAATCGGAATAACTAATTGTGCTTTATAATTCCCACTATATTTTTTCGCAATTAATAAATTATAAGGGGGTTTTATTAAATTATATTCTTCTCCAAACATTATATACTCAGTATTTTGACTAAAATCGTGAATTCTAGAAAATAAAGCTAATTCTTCATTTAAACCCTGAGTGATAAACCAACAAAAGCTTATTCGTTGCATCGCCAAAAAATCTGGGAGCGCATTGATATAATTCATATTTTGTTTCATAATTTTTGCTAATAATTGCAATAATTAATTATGTTTAAATTTTACATTATAAAATGATGTTAAGAAAATTTTAAATTTTCTTAACTAGATAAGATTAAAAGATATAGAATTCTAAATATTTAAATTTAGGCAGTTTTTAAATAAGCTGCTAATTTTGATTTCTTTCTTGCAGCAGCATTCTTATGAAATATATTTTTTTTAGTTCCTTTATCAATTAAACTATAGATGGAACCTAAAATTTTCTTTAATTTTTCTTTTTCTTCTGGATTTTGAGAAGTTTTATATGCTTCCAAATCTTGAAAGAACATTTTGATTAAAGTTCGAACTGAACTTTTATAATAACGATTTGTTAAACGATTTCGTTCATTAATTCCAATACGTTTTTTTGCAGATTTATTGTTAGCCATATTATTATTGATTTAAATATTTTTAATAGTTATTTTGCAAATTTAAGGTTTAATGTAATATAGTATATTTGATAAAAAATTAAAAGTTTTTAGTTTCAAAATTTTTTATGCTTATAATCAGGATTAACTCTTGATAAGATCAAAAATTTTAGGCACTATATAGATAAAATTATTATTTTAAATTTATATGGCAAAAAATAAAGGTACTCGAATTTTAATTACTTTAGAATGCACCGAATGTCGTTCCAATTTAAATAAACGGTCACCTGGTGTTTCTCGATATACTACCCAAAAAAATCGTCGTAATAACCCAGAAAGATTGGAATTAAAAAAATATTGTCCACATTGCAACAAACCAACTACGCATAAAGAAATTAAATAAAAAAAAATTATGGGATCAAAAAAACAAAAAACATCACCGATTAATCTGAATCAAAAAATTGATTATAAAGATATTGATTTACTTACATTATTTGTAACAGAACAAGGAAAAATTCTTCCACGTCGTGCGACAGGTGTAACAGTTCAACAACAACGAAAATTAGCAAAAGCAATAAAACGTGCGCGAATTTTATCGCTATTCCCTTTTGTTGCATCTAATTCAGTTTAAAAATTATTAGAGTTATTATTTTTAACATATAATAACTCTAAGTCTTTAATTTTAATCGATATTAGTTTATAAGGAGAATTAAATGGGCAATTTTATCGATAAAACATTTACAGTAATCGCTGATATTCTTTTAAAAGTTTTACCCGCAAGTAAACAGGAAAAACAAGCATTTTCTTATTACAGAGCTGGAATGGCTGCTCAATCTCGAGGAAGATATGCTGAAGCATTACAAAACTATTATGAAGCTCTTCAAGTAGAAGAAGATCCCTATGATCGAAGTTATACGCTTTATAATATTGGTCTGATTTACGGAAATACAGGTAAATACACACAAGCTTTAGAATTTTATCACCAAGCTTTAGCTTTAAATTCGAATCTTCCACAAGCTTTAAATAATATTGCGGTAATTTATCATTCTCAAGCTTTGCGAGCACAGAGTTTAGAAGAAGATGAATATATAGAATTATCAAAAGAATTATTCGATAAAGCAGCAGAATATTGGATCCAAGCATTGAAATTAGCTCCTGATAATTATCCTGGAGCACGAAATTGGTTAAAAGTAACTGGAAGATTAACTGAAAATTAACTTAAAGTAGTGAAGTTAGAATTTTAAGATATTTTATCAAATGTTATTATATTCAAGAATTCAATTAATTTTGTTGTACAATAATAGTTAATTATTAGATTTCAAATTTGTTAGTATTTTACAGACAGGTAGGATTGCGAAAGTATATTTATTCTAAAATATTTTAAATATGTTAAATCAAAATGGTAAAAACTAATTTAAATAAAGGTTACGTTACTCAAATTATTGGTCCTGTACTAGATATTCAATTTTCTGAAGGAAATTTACCACCTATTTACAGTGCAGTTAAAATTGACTTAGAAGATGGCACTTCAACAATCGTTGAAGTACAACAATTATTAGGTGATAATAAAGTACGAGCAGTATCAATGCGCTCAACAGATGGTTTAAAACGTGGTGTTGAAGCTCTTGATTTAGGTACACCAATTAATGTACCTGTAGGTATTCCAACATTAGGTCGAATTTTCAACGTAATTGGTGAACCGGTGGATGAACAAGGGGACGTTTCATTTGATGAAACATTACCAATTCACCGTGATGCACCTGCATTTACTGAATTAGAAACAAAACCATCAATCTTCGAAACAGGTATTAAAGTAGTAGATTTATTAGCACCATACCGTCGTGGTGGTAAAATTGGTTTATTTGGTGGAGCTGGTGTAGGTAAAACTGTATTAATTATGGAATTAATTAATAACATTGCTAAAGCTCACGGTGGTGTATCAGTTTTTGGTGGTGTAGGTGAACGTACACGTGAAGGAAACGATTTATACGAAGAAATGAAAGAATCGGGTGTAATTAATGAAAAGAATTTCGCCGAATCTAAAGTAGCGTTAGTATACGGTCAAATGAACGAACCTCCAGGAGCACGTATGCGTGTTGGTTTAACGGCATTAACAATGGCAGAATATTTCCGTGATGTAAATAAGCAAGATGTATTATTATTCATTGATAATATTTTCCGTTTTACACAAGCAGGTTCAGAAGTATCGGCTTTATTAGGTCGTATGCCATCAGCAGTAGGTTACCAACCAACATTAGCTACAGAAATGGGTGCGTTACAAGAACGTATTACATCAACGACACAAGGTTCAATTACATCAATTCAAGCTGTATACGTACCTGCCGATGATTTAACAGATCCAGCTCCAGCAACAACTTTTGCACATTTAGATGCAACAACAGTATTATCTCGTAATCTAGCTGCAAAAGGTATTTATCCCGCTGTAGATCCATTAGATTCAACTTCAACAATGTTACAACCAGGTATTGTAAGTGAAGAACACTATGCAATTGCTGAAAATGTAAAAGAAACATTACAACGTTATAAAGAATTACAAGATATTATTGCAATTCTAGGTATTGATGAATTATCAGAAGAAGATCGTTTAACTGTTGCACGTGCACGTAAAGTTGAACGTTTCTTATCACAACCATTCTTTGTTGCTGAAATCTTTACAGGTTCACCAGGTGAATATGTAAGTTTAGAAGACACAATTAAAGGTTTCTCTATGGTATTAAATGGAGAATTAGATGATTTACCAGAACAAGCATTCTATCTTGTAGGTAATCTTGATCAAGTAATTGCAAAAGCAGAAACTCTAAAATAAGGAGTATGATATATGGTTATGAACATTCGCGTTCTTACCCCTGACAGAGTAATCTGTTCAACAACAGCTGATGAAGTTGTTTTACCTGGTTTAACTGGCCAAGTAGGGGTATTAGACGGTCACGCAGCCTT
>JAVCKV010180854.1:0-17315 GCA_032274145.1 Herpochondria borealis | reverse complement strand
ATAAAGCATGCACATCGCCATGCTATTCAACATCAAAGCTAGATAAACTGCCATGATTAGTTCTGATGAAGCGACGAGCTACTACTGTCTCCTAGGCGACTTGGTCTGCAGTCTCTGAGCTGTCTGGCTGAGTGTGTTTCTGCAGCAAGAATACCGCAATATCTATGAGTAATATCACGAGAAAAAGTCACCCAGCCTAACTCAAGTTGTGTTTATAAGTCGCGTGGCGCTAGCACCCCTCCCCATCGTAGCTAGCATGGTGTCTGCTGATGGGACAATCGGAGCAATGACCTAGCTCTGCACTTTTCGACCTAGCGATGTTTGTTCCTCTGAGATATCTCACGCTGGGTTCTCTGTAGTCTCCCTGCTGTCGACTGACGTGATCAAAGTAGCCAATAGTATGATGGAGTAGTCGAAACTAGAATTCTTAGTCATACACAGTATTATTACTCAACGACAATTTGGTTGGGATAGGCCCGTTCTTCCAACAACCCTCCATATTTCTTGGGCACATGATCTACCGACATGTGCTTCAACAAGAGCTGCGCATCTTTCGGGTACTTCGTTGGATCAATAAAGTTGAATTTCTCGACAAACCGCTTGGGCGTGAGCGGTTTGAAGAACCGAAACATGGTCGTGACAAACGTGGGTGCATTCAAAATGTACATGGCGCGCAATAGTTGGGGATAAAAGTCTTCAAACTCCATGGAGGCTTCGGCATCTCGCGTAATGCACTCGCGATTCATATTCTTGCGTTCGACGCCCTTTAGGTCGACAATGCGCACCGATTTGGTGAGACGCCCCGTGCGTCGTGTAATACTGTCGGCCATTTGAAAGGTCCATTCGGCAAAGTACCAAAAGGGCCATTCGTCTCGTGTGAGTTCTTGAACGAGTCGGTTCTGATCGAAATTGGCAAATTGAACCCAACCCACAATTTCACGATTGTAGTGTGGTACAGAAAAGACCAACGCAGCGTCGGTATCTTGAATGCAGCTGAGATATTTGGCGACTGGTTTGTGACTGCAGGTTCGATCGGGCCATTCTTGGCGAATGTCCAAATCATCCAATTTCTTGTTTTTGCGGTACACCAGAGTCCCCTTGGCGGCGGCTGTCGCCTTCTTGACACTCTTGCGTGACAGAATGAATCGTAGAATCCACAAATCATCGTGTTTGGCAGGAACGTAGAGAGGATCATCGAGAAGATTGGCTCGAACTTTTTCAATCGTTGTCCAGTGTTGATCAATCAAGTCTCGAACCGCGGGGCGATCGTCCTGCTCCGAGCTTGGGGGAAGAGGATCCGAGTGGGTTCGGTCTTCGTCGACCCAGGGGCCAGCGCGGCGGATGCGAGGGTTCTTGCTTATTGATCTGTTCATATTCTTCATTCTGTTGTGTTTCGTTTTAAGCTGTTTTGTGCTGATTGTTTCGTGTTTTTGTGACCACTTTCGATCTTCTTGTTGCGGAGGTGAGTGATCGTACCAACAGCCTACGCACGCTGGTTCGTGGAAATCAACCCAAGCAGTCCCTCGTAGTCTGAACCAGTGAGCTACACGGTGTGGTATGCATCATGCTGTGCAGGATTTGACACCGGCGAACTCGGAACCTGGAACCAGGGAATTCCTGGGATTCAGAGAAGTATCAATGCGTAGAATAGACATATTTATCTACGGTGCTCATTCCCGTGCGGGGTTAGAAACTTAGCTCACACAATCTTGCTACTACTCACTCTTTCTTTCTCTTGTAGCTACGAGACTGAACAATAAATCATGCATCGATCAAACACGATTAGCCCCATTGTTCCTTCATCTCCTCGAGTATACTCCCGTGCGGTTGAAGAAGTACAGTCTGTCACCACTACTTGTAACGCATCATGAGACAGTCTGTTGCGGCGCGCGCATCATCAAGACATGGCGAGGTGATCTTGGCTGCAGTACAGTATGATGCGACGCTCTCGCTCGTACCATCGGGAATAACGAGAAGCCGTGCAGTGCAAACAAGATCAAAAGGGTGTCGTCGAGACGATATTTTGTTGACGATCCAAGGACAGATTGGTCATGCGAACCCACCCACCTTCTAGTTCCGTAAACCATACTAGCCGATCATAATAATAATACCCATCATAAAAGCAAGATCTCGTTACACAACAAGAAATCTAGAACGGAAACAGCAGCAAGGAAGACGCGGCGCAAAATACTGCAGCCATACTAGCATGACAAACGTATACAGTAGTCTCTAGAATAGCATTGAGTATAGAATCTTTTTCGCCTAGGTTGACGCGTAAGGGTCAGGGTTCTCACAGACACCAACGACTTCCATATTATGGCAACGTGCGCGCTGGGCGAAAAGGGAAGATTCCTGAAATGACAATCTAACCGGGCGGTGAGCTATACATCACGGTGTCGGCAGTACAGTGCTGTGCAGGATTTGACACCAGCGAACTCGGAACCTTGAGGAATCCTCAAGCTAGAACCAGGGAATTTGTTGTCGTCCACGGTAGATGATGGAGAGGAGGGTTGCATAGTTATTAGTGATGGATGCTAATACTAACTGTCAATGGTTGCGTGTAGTGTGTTGATTTTTTGTTGTTCCAGAGAGTTCCTCGTTGTGATCTTGTGAGCGCCTTGCCTTGCATCTTTGTCAGGCACACTACCGTACATGTATGACAGTATTCTATTGTCTTGTTGTCCTTCTTCCTTCTATGAATGAATGAATCTCAAATTCCACGTTCCATTCTCATAAGTGCGACCAGTTGCGTGACCAAATCTTTCCTCCAAAAGATATCATATTATTGACACACTTTCACTCACAGAATTGAAGCAGGAGTTCTCTCATTGCAATTGATTCATTGATTGATTGCTGCGTTCTGTTGTCCTAGTTCTACATACTCCAACACAAGATGTCATTTTCGGGCTCGACAACACTGCCCTCTTTGATTGTTCCGTACGGTCCTCGAGCTCTCCTTTCGTTGGGTGGGATTGTCTTGATTGTTGGTGGCGTTTGGAAAACGGATCGAAGTTGGGATGAAGAGGGAAGTCAAGCCTACTATCGTGCTGCTGCTGCTGCCTTAAAGAAGAAAAAGAAGAACGGAGACGAATCATCCACCAATGATGCTGTGGTTGTGGTTCCTCCCCACGAGTTGGATGCTGCCTTTCCGTTTCCATGGCCCTTTCTCTTGGGTTGGTCTCTCTTTGGGGCCTCCTATTTGTTTCCCATGAATGGATCCACCAAAATAATCACGTCAGAAGCGACTTCCCCCCGCACCTTGATTCGAGCCGCGACCTCCCTCGCACTCGGCTGGATCGCCTCCGTCCCCATGGGAGATGCGGTCAAGACTCGCAACAACAAGAAGAAGCAAACCCTCTCCATGCTCTTTGCCGGATCGTGGTTGACCTTGTCCACCGTCTCGGATACTAACAGTTCTTCTAGAGTCCATACTGGATTGAGATTTGCCGGCGCCGCCTCCATTATTGCCTCGATGAAAATTTTGTGGAAGCATCGCAAAATGGGCGATACGTGGGAACAAGAGGGGAAACCCAATCCAAATCCTGTCGTGTACAATGCCGGTGGTCCCTTGTTTGTCTGGGGCTGGTTCCTCTTTTGGTTGGGCATGGCAGCGTCGTCGGACGATACGGTACTTCGAAGTACTAGTAGTAGTAATAAAGGCATTCCCTACTATGCCACGGCTCGATCTCTGGTGACATTTGCGGCAGGAGCTGGAATGGTACCCGTGGTCATGCTGTTGGACTATGCGCACGATCATGGTGCGGAATGGCTGGGCGGCTACGGCACCGACGGTCGTTTCTTTGGACGGTTCTGGGAATCTCCCATTCCATTCTTGGCGAGCTGGACTGCCTTTGGAATGTCCAGTTGGATGCAGCCATCTAGTAGTAGTCGAAACAGCAGCAGCATTGTCGACTTCAAGAGTATTTCGCCGCTGCAATACATTGTCGCGGCCAACTGTGTGGTGCAGGGATGGGTTGCGGGCGTCAAGATTCAAACCGCTCTCTACCGCGGCGATTTGCAGGCCAAGACTCGTTGGAGTCTGCCCTTTGTGGGTCTCTTTGCGGCTCTGGCCACGGAGATTGGAATGGGCAATGGATGGTACGGGTTGAGTCTGCCCGGTGCCGCCCTCATTGTATTGGGACAAAAGACTGTCTTTGGGGATCGCAAAAAGGGAGATTATTGGATGGAGAACAATAAGAAGGACAATCCCAACCCGATTGTCTACAGCTGGGGAGAACCGCTCTTCATGGCGGGATGGATTCTCATCTCGACGGCCATGGCGATCCCGTTCAACAATAGCAGTGGAAGGAGTAACCAGGCAAGTGTCTAATATATGTATGTGTCATCGTGTGAGATAATATTAGAATTAAAAAGCGAAGGAGGTCACGGTCAATTATATAGTAGAAACCAGAACCGGTGTTCCACACGATGTTCGTCCACATCCAAGAAGGATCATGTATCCCACGCGACCTATTTTTTAAAAGCGACACCGTCCACGCCGCAAACTCTAGCCCACCGAACAGTAAACACCGCCCATCATTAGATACATCACAGCCTTCCATTGCCGCAACCATCTTGACTGCTTCAGTTTCACGCCAGCGCTCAAAGGGCCGTAAGTTTTCCTGGGATCAGTGCGTAGAATAGACACATTCCGTGTAGAGTGCTCATTCCCGCCCGGGGATAGAAACTCAGCTCACACAATCTTGGTATTCCTCACTCTTTCTTTCCTTTGTAGCTGCTCATGTAGCTACGAGACTGAACAACCAATCACGCATCAATCAAACACGATTAGCCCCATTGTTCCCTCATCATCTCGAATATTTCCCCGCTGAAGTAAGTACAGTCTGTCACCACTACTTGTAACGCATCATGAGACAGTCTGTTACGGAGCGCGCATCATCAAGGCATGGCGAGGTGATCTTGGCTGCTGTACAGTATGATGCGACGCTCTCGCTCGTACCATCTGGAATAATGAGAAGCCGTGCAGTGCAAACAAGATCAAAAGAGTGCCGTCGAGAAGATATCTTGTTGACGATCCAAGGACAGATTGGTCATGCGAACCCACCCATCTTCTTGTTCTGTGTACCATACTAGCTGATCATAATAATGCCCGTCATAAAAGCAAGATCGCGTTACACAACAAGAAATCTAGAACAGAAATAGCAGCGAGGAAGACGTGGCGTAAAAATACTGCAGCCATACTAGCATGACAAACGTATAAAGTAGTCTCTAGAATAGCATTGAGTATATAACCTTTTTCGTCCAGGTTGACGCGTAAGGGTCAGAGTTCTCACAGACATCAACGACTTCCATAAGACGCGCTGGGCGAAGAGGAAGATTCCTGAAATGTCAATCTATCGTGCATGATGATGGGCTTGCAGATACTAAGATATGCCATGATGCAACTGCGCGATTGAACGACGGGCCCGAGCCAAGATTGCTACCCCACTGTTTGGTGACACTGGAAGACGAGGTACACGCTGCAACTGTCATCCATTTCATGCGTGTACCAGTGATCAGTGCTATCGACTCGGAAGGACGAAGAAAAAAGAGAAGCTTCCAAAGAGTCGTTTAACCATCACTGTTTAGCGCGTGAATCAGGTTTCTCGTGCTTTCAAAAGGACCATCGTCGCGGTCTTTCGTTACGCTCAAGCATCACAACAAACAACTGCAGGCATCCACACAGGTGGCTTTGATTGCACCCACCCAATGATGGCAACAACTGTCCAAGATCGCAGTCATTTGGTATTGCTACATAAGTTCACAACTACCGACGTGTCCGAGCTTGCGTGCTCCCTTCACAAAACGGATCGGATGTCAGTCGATGCACCACTTCAACAAGCATAAATGGAGGTGCTGCTCCACACCACCACACCTCCTCTACGATGACTCTCGGCATGCCCTATAAGCTGCATACCGCCTGCAGCTGGTCACGTGCCCAAGTTCGGAATCTTGTGACGTGGTGATACGTAAAGTTGAACTTGCTTGACGTCAAGCACACGGCAATACTGGTTGAAGAGCACACATCAATTCACAAGGTTGAACGTTGCGCTAAACAATCCTGGTTTTGAGATCAAATCCCTGTACACAACTCAGAAAAACGAGCAACACCTACGTAAAACTGACGTCATTTTGGTTCAACTAGATTCTCACAGAATACCCGCTTTTTACTCTTCCTCTCACAAAGACGTTCGCAACTCGCAACCTGATCACACAATTCGCCATCAAGCTCCAATATCTTGCACCCGAAAGCCATCAACCTTGCACAATGCAGTTCTTTGCACCAATCGCATATTATCCAGGTGAGTTTCCAAAAGCACAATGTTTCATCTTTGTCTGTCGTGCTTTGGGCGTCGTCAAAATGTGGTGCGCCATTTTTGAAAGATGAAAGCTGTTTGAGAGTCGTCATCTTGCGAACTCCTCGCGGAGATGGGATATCAAGGCGTCACCACCTCGGTTTGCGATAAGAAACAACTCCGTCAGGCCTTCTCGCAAGAATCGATTCTCTCAGTTTTTGTAGGCTAATCTTTTCAATGTCCGTGAAAAAACAAGTATCCGGGTTCATTCGCAACTTTGTCGTAGATCTGACGCAACGAGGCTGACGTCGTCTTGGCTCGCGAAGAACCGCTCCCCGCGTGCGTCCTTACTTCGTACGATGTTGTTTTCCATACAAACTCAAGTGTCATTTTTGCGAAGAAGGGGAATGTATCCATCGGGAGTTTTCTCACCATACTTCACTTTTTGTGACTTTACCCATACTATCAACACAAAGGGACGATGAGCCTCACCAATGAGGACCAAGTTTCGACCTCTCCTCCCTCAGAACCAGGCAAAGAGACGGGGAAGCGGACAATATCACCTTCATCAGAAGACAGTGATGGGAGAGAAAGCAAGAAAGTTCGTATAACACCAGAGTTAGGTCCAAAAGATATTACCGTTGAACATGATGAGGATGTTGCGAAGGAGGTACCGGAAAGCAAACGAAAACTCCTACCAGCACCATTTTACTACTACCGAGATTTTTCGCGAGTCAAAGACCCTGATCCGTTGACTCCACTCACTCCCCCGGGTAGAGTACCAAACTTTCCAGCCAAGATGCATGCAATCCTGAGTCGGGGGGACTTGGGGGATGTAGTGGCATGGATGCCTCACGGTAGATCGTGGCGAGTACTCAAACCTCGAGAGTTTGAACTTCGCGTCATCCCTACATACTTTGAGCATTCTAAATTCTCCTCATTCATACGTCAAGCAAACGGCTGGGGGTTCCGCCGGGTCACTCAGGGGCGTGATCGAAATAGTTACTATCACGAGATGTTTCTCAGGGGCCTTCCTCATCTCTGCAAGAAGATGAAGCGACCAGGTGTCGCTGCTAAACGATCTGCAGATGCCGAGCATGAACCTGAGTTTCAGAATATCAGTAACATTCATGTGGTGCCTGAGAAAGCTGAAGATGATTCGATCCTGTTGCAATGTACTGTTCAAGGAGGTCCGAAAGCTCGAATGCCTATCTACTCTGGAGGCTTTCTATCAGCCGACAAACTCAAGGCGATACAAGGGGGGATGGAGACGAAACCTAGTTATTACTCTCAAGAACAGGCGACCATGTCAACTTTCCACAACACTGTTTCTGCCTCTGAGAACCAAGTTCGAATGCAACCGGCGCCTCAACAAGTTCAGCAGCAGCAAGCGCAAACTCCTATCAACCCAATGATGTTCTTCCCTCAAGGGTTCATCCAATCGAATGTTCAACAGCAACAACCACAACAACAACCACAGAAACCACCCAATCAAGCATCGGAGATGCCAACTATGGCAGCCTTCAATCCTGCCTTTGCAGGCGGGATGCCAATGCCTCCACATCCTCCAAATTCAGCTGCATCGCAGTTTGCAGCAGGCTTTGCTGCAGCAGCTGCACTGAGCAACAATCATATACGCAACGTATTGGGACAAGCATTCACCTCCACTCAACAACAACAACAACAACCAAACAACGATCAAACCACCAAACCATCACGGTGAGGCTACGCTTGCTTCTCTGGGGAAATTCATGCACGCGTTCTCTGTACAATAATGTCTACCCTTCATTCTATTTCCGCCCATCATTTGCTGTATCCATACACTTCATTTTTAACTAAATTATCACGTTATCAGCAAGTTTGAAAGTCCTAATGTGTATGTTGTTTGTATTTAGTTTAGATCAGCCATGGTGGTTGCTCTTCTCGTTGCAGCGGTACTTCGCAAAAAAGAAGAAATTTTTGTTGTTTTTTCTCTTTGCATGTTTTATCGCGGGCCATTCTCCCAATTCTCGATGCGGAAAATGATGTCATGAATTCTCGGTTTCTACTTAGAAGGGGGCCACACGGGAAGTACACCCCACAAATGTCTCTTTCCCCCAACGCACTACGAAGAAAGAGGCAATCAGAACAAGGTGTCACCAGATGTGGTCTTTCTCACTGAAACCACCCGGAGATTCTAGTCCTTGTCATACCGATGAGGACTGACATCACCACCTCCTATTGCCCTCTTGGCCAATGAGATCAGATACATACGAGGTTATGGTTTTCAGTACCAATGACTCGGGATGACTAGGATGATGGGTGTCATTATGGTGTCACCATGGCGCAAGGCTTTCTTCTCGCGCGTTTTTGACAAACGAGCAACGCCTACCGTCGAACCAAAAGCATTCGGCATCACAATTTACATCGGAATGTCACTTACGTCGTTCTCTCTGTTGCAGTTGTTGCGTTGCAAGAGTACATAATATAATTATTATTACGATGCAAGCTCAAAAGTCGCTTGGAACCTTGGTGTATAGGGGCAGCAGCACAGCAGCAAAGGCTTCTCCATTACGACGGTCTAGATTAGCAAGTGTTTCCTCCATGAGAAGTTCAACATCCAGTTCCATGGATCTGTCGGGAATGATGCATCATGAAGAAATTCCAAGTGCTCGTTCATCCATGGTCTCTCTTCAATCGGCACGTTCGGATCTTTTACGCTCCAGAGCACAATCCAACAAGTCCTTGTACGATAGCTACGCAGCAGCAGAGGACTATTATGGTGGCGAACTACCCTTTACTGGCCTCGACCTGCTATTTGTCCTCGTCAGATGGCTGAAAGTGGATGCGATATTGGAAACAGCGGTATCATTGCTACAGAACAATATCCACCGCTTTCCTTTTCTTCTATACTTTAGTTTCGTTCGAGTGCTTGTAAAAGTGACGGGGGTAAAGACTACTACTACGGCTGACGACGACAAGAATGTTCAGGAGCAAGATGATGCCTCGAATGACTATCTTCAAGCAACGTCATGCTCGTCCGAATTTCGATCCATCATCAAAGAGTGCGTGGAAGAACATGATGATCATGACCTTTTGACCAGATCGCCCGTCAAGATTGTCGCCATGGACGACGATAATAGTCACGACGACGATGACGACTATGGTTTCTTTGCTGATTTCGAAGAAGAACCTACGCAACAGGACCCTGTGCTCGAAGATCCATTTCAGAGTCTAAACAGGAGCCGAAGCAGTTGCATGAGTGCTCTCTGTACTCTGGAGGAAGAAGAGGAGGGCTTCTAGAATACAGCAATGCTGCTCCCATACACATATATACGCGCATGTACATTTTGCTACGCGTTGGGGAATGAAACAACAATCTTTGATCACCTGCCAAAAAAGCTACAAATCAATCGGCAGGGGACACCACCACTACTACTGCTACTAGAACTACTAGACATACACAGCTGATTTGATCCTACAGCTAAATAAACTATAAAGACAATGCTATAATTGAATGCACACACACACACATGCGCTTTGCTTCACTGTCTTCCATAGCAAGATCGTACATGGATCTTGCTGCGCGCCTCCAAGAGCGATGCTGCGTTGGGTTCTCATTGAGGTAATAATAGGCTCAAGTTGAAGTACGTTTTTCATGTCCCAGAACCCGCTTGTTTGCCACGTGACTCTCACTCGCAAGATCAACGACTGTCCTTCCATCAGACGGTCGATGGTGTCTCTGGGTTTTTCTGCATCAGCAGAGCAGACCATGACGATCGGCTGAGGAACAAGGTGGCGCACATCACAGCTTGGCTTCGAGTGTTGCCTCCACTTAAAAACATTTGGATCTTTCTCTGAGGGGGTTGTTGGTCAAAGCTAAATGATATTCAAGAGCATAACTCATAACGCTGCTGTTCGGTTCATGACGATTGCCTTATTTCTCCTCATGCTTCTTCCCCATTATGTCACCAGAGCTGCTGCCTATACATCACCTGTGGGGCGATCGCTGGCGAGAACAAGCGCTCCTCTCCAGAGACTGAACCCTTCCCTTCGAATAAGGGCGCTGCACAGTAGCCCCGGCAATGATGAGCCAGCCATGGACGACTCGAATGATGCCGCGAAAAATAGTCCTAAGAAATCTGGTTGGCGTAGCATTGACTACGACAAGATACAGATTCCAGATATGGAGTACAACGACGACGACGACGACGACTTTGGCATTAAACAAAAGGTAGATCTTCGACCCATTACTTCACCGTACAAGCCATCGCCCGTGGAACTGGTACAGGTGCGAGGCAAAAATGTCTATATCAAACGGGATGACTTGTTGCGCTTGGAGGGGTCCAATGTCAGTGGGAACAAGGCTCGCAAAATGTTTGCCTTGAATCAAATACCAGCAGCCGACTTTCCCAAATGCATTGTAAGCTATGGTGGAGTGCAAAGCAACGCCATGGTGGCAATTGCAGCAGTTGTGCAATCCAAACGAATAATGAGCAGCACTATTACAGACAACGAGCCGTCAAATAATAGAGCAGCAGGTGCATCCGGCATGATGGACGTCGAGCAGGACCGAGATGACGACGACAAGTCATTTGTTTACTACTCCAAGAAGGTACCACGATTTCTACGGAAGAATCCGAGTGGTAACTACTTTCGCGGGACGGCACTTGGAATGGACATTGTGGAAGTTACCAACGACGAGTACCGAGACCTGTTTGGGGGGAAATCTGGTGGCAAAGCCGATCCACCAACAGAACCCCCAGTCCCTGGTGATTCCGTGTGGGTAAGTGCAAATGCAAGGCTCTACTGTGATTGTTGCTGCTGCTGCTGCTGTAGGGAGGAGGATACTCTTGAGCTAACGTCATGTTGTATTGTGCCTGTAGATTCCACAGGGAGGCGCCTCTGGATTTGCTGTCCCTGGTTGTCGACTGCTCGCCGAGGAGATTGTACTCTTTTGGGCTGCAAACGGAAACGGAAAACCCTTGACTGTGTTTGTTCCTGGAGGAACATGTTCGACTGCGGTAATGCTACATCGAGAAATTCGCCGAATGACTGCTGCTTCCAGTGAAGAACTTGCGATGGATATCCAAGTTGTTGTCATTCCTTGTGTTGGAGATGAGGGATACGCAGAACGACAAATGATGTCTTTGAATATGGACACTGGAGGATCTGGAGACAAGGATGAGATTCCAAAGGTACTGAAACCAGCTCCCGATGCCAGTTTCTACTTGGAGGAAGAAGACGAACAACGGTACTTTCGTTTCGGCGAGCCCAACGCAGAGATTCTTGCTACGTTTCGCGAAATGGAGGATTATGGTGTAGCAACGGACCTGCTCTACGGCGCACCCTCCTGGAACATTCTACTACGGCACTGGGAGGCGCTACTAGCCGATAGTACTAGAGCGATCATGTATGTGCACAGTGGTGGACTAGAGGGTGTCAACTCTCAGATGATGAGGTACAGACACAAAGGTTTGGTCGATGGTAAGGATGTGCAGCATCCTGAACGACAGCGCAGATCATCAAAAAAGGCATTTCAGGGTTCGGGCAAGAAGTAACACAGTGCTATACTTCGATGGCTGTTATGATGAGCTTTTGGTGCTCATTCGGTTACTCTAAGGTATTCTGTCGGGTGGTGAACTGTTCCTGGCTGGTTTAGCCTGTGACAACTTGTTCTTTCAGTGAAACAGAACGAATAGCAGCATGCATTGAGCAGTCTTTGCATCTTCGTCCGGGTTCATAGAGAAGAGGTCATAGCTCGGTACCAACAGAAGGAAATCCTTCATCGTTGTACTCCGAGCATACATTATCCCCAACTCAGGGTACCAACAAAACCAGGCCTCAAAATCGCTGCCGGAATGGATATTCTGGATCGACGATGAAGAGCATAGCGTTAGAATTAATAGCTCTTTCAACGTGGGCGGTGTGGTCACTCACCATCCCTGTGGCTCGTGCCGCATATGCTCTTCATAATAGACAAATTCTGAGTTACTTACGGCTCAATCGCCGACCGAAGAATATCATCGAGAGCTGTGCTCGACAAAGAACTACTTGAAGAATGCGATGAGCTGCGTCTTGGCAATGATAATGTCTTTTTCGTCGATTGAACTGGAGACACTGCTGGAGACATTGCTCTCTTCTTGCTTTCGCGTCTTGCTTTCTTCAGCGAGGCTTTACGCGTTTTCTTCGCCGTATGTTTCTCGGGGTCTTGCTGCAGCAACAGCTCTCGAAGCGACTGGCCAACCTTTTCGCGAGCTACAGCGTCACCGACTTCGTGCCATCTCTTGGTATCGCTGTCCTGACGGACAAACCCTCCCCTCGGACTGTTCTCTCTGTATAGATCAACAATCTCCATAACAATGAGAGACTTTTGAACTTTGGTTGTTGCTGCCTTGTACCGATCAAGGTTGATATCTACTGTAGTTCGAAATCGGCGGTTGCCGACATGGTTCCAAGCTGTCTTGCCTCTCGCACAAATTACATCGTAAGCGGAAGGTCGAAAATCGATCGGAAGGACAGTCTTGCGATCAACCGGCGCTTGAGCTCGGATATTATCGCTCACATGTGCCAGATTCTTGTTGAAATCAAGGGATCCTCGGTCTACCATTGTTGCTTCGATATGGAAAGAGCTAGTTGAATTTCAATCAATGTGAATTGTGTCGTCTCAGTACTCTTGCTGATCGTTGGATTGTGAGATTGTGTCTGATGTGCTGGCATGAGATCACAGGTACTCGGAGTACAACTGGATCAACAAGGACAAAATGGGTGGGCGATGGTGACCCAAGGATGGACTGAGTCGGACTCAAGTCACCAGTAACCTCGGGACCATGCATTTTCCAGGATCAAAACTCATGTCGTACAACTGGCTACTGTAGCTATAAATCGTGATCCCTCGCGTCATGCGTTCCGATTTGCTGTTCTGCACACCGAACATGACCGAAAACGAACTTTAGACACCCCAGTTCGAGTGACCACGAGTCGTATGGGACCCAGCCCACCTCACAATTACGGAAAACTTCTTGAAAGTGTAACCTCGCTGTTTATGTGATGGACGGCAACTTATACCTTTTCCGTAACAGAATACGAGCTTTTCAGAGGGTTCAGTCCTATTGGGACTCAAACCAGAAAAAGTGGTTACCGATTGGTTCTCAATAACTTCAATCTGCTTTATCACATGATGATTGCTACGCCCTTTCGGCATTCGTGACCCTCCTTTAGGTGGATTAGGAACTTCTCAATAACAGGAGAGACACACTTATCAAGACGGTCAAGATCAACGGAGTGTCCAACCTCGTGGAAAGGAACTACATTTAAGGCGGTAGAGACGAACTCAAGCAAATTCATTTCTGATACTCTATTGTCATTTGGACATGTTTCGCAAGTTTGAATAAAGAACGCCGAAGCTCCCCGAAGCCGAGGAGTGTCACGGAACACAAACTATGCGATGTGCAAGACGTGGTCTCTACACGAGCCGCTACGTTTAGTCGCACGACGAACGCATTCGAAGATCTACTTGAAGTCAGCGGATTTATAATTGTAGCTATTTATACGCAAACCATTCACAAGTTGAATCAACGTTCAACTAGAGGAGAACCGAGTCTTCACAAGAGTCTACTCGAGGTGAAATTACACAACTCAATAAGTGCTGGTTCTCTTCTTCCGACAGCATTTGGTCGCAGTATTTGACATACTCGATTTGCCCGTCTGTTGGTACTTATCCTCATCGCAAAGATTGTGCAGTGTATAGATGTGAGAGTCAAGAAACACCCCAGACCCACTTTGCGTCAGATGGACATCTTTGGCAGGTTGGCTTGGCTGTCACATGATGTGAATGTCAAGACTCGACCACGAGCTGGGAGCAAGAAGGGTTCTGATATGTCTCTCTGGTTCTGATGCAGTTTCACGTGGTTCTTTCTCATCCTCGGAGTATGTTCTAGATTCACTGTAGCTACTCCTACAGCATTGTGAATTGTCAATGGGCACGTTGAGCTGACATACTGGAAATACAGGGCTGGAGTTTTAAGACTATAGGTACGCAAAGGCGCAAGAGATAGTCTTCTGGGAACCACGTATGCGGGACTCATTGCACTCTGTTGGAGTTTATAAGTAAAACCTCTGCAAGCCACGGGCGCCCAAGCGTTGGAACCACGCAGAGCAACACACAACCGGTTCTTATAAGTTGCGACTTCTCCGTTCTAGAACAACGTAAGAACCTAAGCTGCGCAACCATGGACCTCGCTTGAGCCCTTGAAGAAACGCAGTTCCAACGATCAATTCCGCACTCATTCCTTCTCTTTCGTTTCTTGCCCAACTAGGCCCTCTTCCCTTTTGTCAGTTTCCGTTTGAGGCGCTCGATTTCTATGCGCTGTCGTAGCAGCTGCAACTCTTCCTTGACCAGCTCGACTTGTTCTTCGGACTTGGCGTCGCCCTCCTTGTTGAAGGAAAGCAAATGAGGAGATTGTCGCAACAGCAGAAATGCGCTTGTCAACGACCTTAGCGGTCGCCGCACCACGCACGATCGACATTGACATTCGAGCAATCTTCTCTAGGTACTAGTAGACGCCAATTGAAAGGGATACAACCCTGTCAAAGGACACCGCCAATCTACATGTGGGTATGCCTTGCGCACGAGTTGCACCAAATCATGATTGCTCACGATGTTCTGCAATGGGAGACGGCCCTCCGCGTCACGAACCCAGCATACTTTGGGAGTCAGTTGGAGAATCAATTCAATAATATGGAGTGTGCCACACCGTCCCTTATCATCGTCCCCCCAGTCAACAAGCAAGTTCGATATCTCTTTTGAACGGCTAATGACAATGTCGAACATTGTGCTGCCTCCGTCGTTTCGTTTCAGAAACACGGTAGGCTTGTGCTCGTGCAGAAACCGCAGACACCGTAAGAGATGCTGCATGGTAGGTTTGGAGTGATATTCATCCTGGGGGCATTCTTTAGTCAATATATACATGGCTGCATGTCCTACAAGAACACCGTCTTGTTTGTTGCGAGCCTGTTTCCACCTCCAATTCCAAACGTAAAATGCATGACATGTCGTCTGAATATAGGAGTATGCCCAAACAAAGCCGCATAGAGCTTGACGCTCTTCAGAGACTTGCATTGCAAGAGCAAATTTCCGTACGCCGTTTCAAGCGTCACTTGAATATAACACACGCCAAAAACACCCACATCTTCAACCGCCTCAACGGACCCTCCATGGCGCAACAAGAACACTCAAACAGAGCAAACGGTGGCAGGGGCTGCGCCAGAACGAACATCCCTGCGAGAAAATTCTTCGGAAACGAGTCACCTGCTCTCTTTGCTCGTTCTTCAACTGCCAGTTGGTGGGACGCTCGACCAAGAGGTTGAAGATACTATTGTTGAAGCTCATCGCTATCGTCAACAACATGTCCGCTTGTATATTATTCATGGCATAATCACGATCCAGATTTTTCGGTGAGAAGTATTTCTTTCCCGCAAGACCGATAGATAGATCCTCTAATCGTGTTTCACTCACGTCTGATGCGAAACTTATTAGTTGGTACATCAGTCACACACGAACCGCGCTGCAGCTGCAAGAAGACCCACAGTCTGAGCTTTGATCCCGTTCTGGGATAGTATCTTTCTGACAGTAGAACCACAGAGTTTGAGCTGTAGTTCCGTTATAGACTTCCCACAATGGGGTAAGTCTTATTCAAGAGGAAGCCTCGACTATCAGGATGAGGTTGAACTTGACAGCGGTTGTGAATCCAGTCTTAGTGGGCAGAAACGCCTGGATCCGACGAGAAAGTTCGGGCTGATGCATATGCTTCTATACTAGCCGTGGGATCATTTGAAAGCAGCACGAAGCCAATAGGGATGAGCTAGCAACATGTGTCGACAACAGAGTAGGTTCGATGATGACGAGCCGTTGAGCTACCTGCGAGTGTGATAGCTGTTTCCATCTGGCAGGGAGATTGCCACATTGTCAGTCTCCTTCGGGTTCTTGCTATCAGGGCCTTTCCAATGTCGTATAGACCCAGGAACGAGACCTATATCGAAGCATGAAGCGGTTCCAAGCGCGTCAGCGCACATTCAGTTGAGACAGCCATACATATCCTCTTCACAACTTGCAAGACGTGACGGATCTTGCACATCTAACTCGACTAGATTGGCTCAGTGCTGAGCTCATCATTCAAGGCGCAATTGGTTATGGTGAGAAAACCTCACATCTTATCTCCATGACGCACTACATCCTCATCACCCAACTGATCTAGGCAAATCTTCCACAGCAGACAAAATTCTGTCCTCTGAGCAGCATCATGGTTCTGCACTCTCAGCCTGATCGACTGCACGCTGCAAGAGTATGGTGAGTCCCCGAAAAGAATGTTGCTGTGACGGTGTCATGTCGATCAATATTCGAGGAGACTGCACAAATCTGGAAGCCGCGAGCTCAGTCACTTGTAGATACATATCCGCCTAGAATAGATCCGACAGCAATGCAGTAGTGGCTTGTCGTAACAGGAGATTTGTCACCAGGTAGAATGACAAACCAAGTGATTGAGAGGAGGTGCCGCCCCCAATGATGCCTACAGTGATCGAGTCGACGAACTTGTGGTGGTGGTTCTTTCCTCCGCCGTTCGAATAGTGGTGGAGGACGCTGCGCTCGAGTGTTGAGTTGTCATGCTGAAATTTCTTCTTCGCGAGAATAAAAAATGAACTGTGAATGAACGAACTGATCAAACTCTAGTTTGTACATACGTACAGATAGGTATAGCCATTGCTAGCGCTCTGATGAATGCATACACCTATCTTTTAATGGCGCACCCCGAGGTAGAGAGAAGAACGAGGAATGATGAATGAGAGGCAAGCAGCAGGGAATTTATGCCCAAAGCCATCGTGAATACGTGTCTCAACAAAAAGAATTTCGTGGGCGCAAAACGCCAAGGGGTTGTGATAGGTACCTGTCCTAGCGAAGAAAACTGTGTAGAATGCACTTTTTAGAGTACGAACAGGCTATTAGGCATCTTGGACAAATCGAATCCATATTTTTCACGATAC
>JAVCKV010180743.1:0-14315 GCA_032274145.1 Herpochondria borealis | reverse complement strand
GGCTGATTATGCCTATATCAGTCATGCATTGTAGAGTGGTGACAATAAATATTGGAGGAGTCCGAAAGAGGCGGGTTGCTATGACCACGAAGTCCGTGAGCTGTATTTTGCTCACTGGTTTCCCCTGGCATTAGATCAAGGTTTTGTCTTCTCTATAAAGGATCCTCATTAGGCACGGGGCTTTAGCTGTTCCCCTTCCGGTCCCGCAAACAGCAGATTGATCGTGCTTTATTATGCCCATCTCATGCACGCCTTGTGCTTGTGGGTAGGTGACGTTTAAACGGTATGACTGCGAATGATGACCACTAATTGAATCTTCGTACAAGTCGTCTTCGTCTATCTTTGTAAATGTTCACACCGAAGAGCTTATTCCGCCTTCATCCTCGCCTCTCAATGCCCCGTCAATGTCTCTGAAACAGTACAACAGCCTACACGGGCATACCAAATGACTGTGACCGAGATCAGGCAGCAACATGCATGGCTCTTATGAGAAGCTTGTTTCTTGGTTTGTATGAAACCACGCTCACAAACCAAGCTCACAAAAAGTTATAAAGCTTCATCCAAAACAACCAACCAACCAATTAACCAACCAGCACCATGAAGTTCGCCAACTTTGCCATCGCTACCATCTCCCTCCTTTCCTCCTTCGCCTTCCGTACTACGGGTGGTGCCTCCTCTCTTCGCAGTCCTAACATCAAGAGGTCGCTTCTCGTCGAAAGCCACCCATGCGTTTCCGACCCTGACTTTTGTCACGCCCATGCTAAGTGCATCAACATCGGCGACGATAAGCACGATTGTGTTTGTTCTGATGGATACCAGGGCGATGGCGTGTGGACCTGTTATGATTATGACGAGTGCCTCAAAGGAGAGGACAACCTCTGTGCTTCTCCCCAAGATGGAGGTGGATGCGTCGACAACGACCCACCTCAGAAGTATACCTGTCACTGTCGTCGTGGTTTCACCGCTGGCAACGTCGTTGATGCCACCCACGGACCTCGCGTTTGCGACGAGATCGACATGTGCTCCAAGGCCGAGTATAACAACTGCCATGCCGACCATGGAGTTTGTACTACCATCAAAGCCGTCAATGGTTCTTCTCCGACCTTCTCTTGCTCTTGTGAGGCAGGATATGAAGGTGATGGAGTCACCTCGTGCAACCCGAAGGTAATGGACGAGGACCCTCTTGTGGATGACGAAGAAGGTGTCTGCAAGCCCGATACTTGTAACGCCGAAGTCAACCACGTCTGTGTTCCTAACAATGCCACCTCTATGGGATACTCTTGCGAGTGTAAGGAGGGATACTTCTGGCCTTCTGGCAGAGGAGGCGCCTGTCAGCCCGAAATCACCGACCTTTGTAACGTGGACGGAAAAGGAGGCAACGGCTGCCACCCCGAGCACGGTATCTGCACTAGCATTCCAAATGATATTGTGTGCACGTGTGCTGAGGGGTTCGAAGGCTCGGGTAAGGAATGCAACGACAGGAATGAGTGCTCTGAAGACCCTCCAGTCTGTGGAAACGAAGGCTTGATTTGCGTGAATATTCCTGGATCTTACGAATGTGTCGAGCCAACTCCCGCTCCGACCCCGTTCCCGACTCCAGCTCCTACCAATCGGCCACGTCCAGTAGCCACTCGATCTCCTGTCACACCAGAACCATCCGAGTCGCCATCAGCGTTTCCTGATTTAAGCGGTCAGTGTAGGAATGAGACGGGGTTTAGTTCAGGGTTCGTCGAGAACGCAAATGAACTCTACGACTACTGTTTCATCGATTTGCAAAATGACAATGTGACGCTAACCAACAATGTTGAAGACGGTTGCAGAGCAAGGATGGACGCATTTCGTGCTGGAGAGCCGTTCGGTGCTGAGGAGGTTGTTGTGCGAGGTTTTGAGATTATTACCACGCCGGCTTCTTTTCTTTGTAATGTCCTTTTTGACGATGGTCTGACACAGGTGGAAATGGACGCTATCTGCCCGGTTCCGGTTCCGGTTCCCGCTCCTCTCACGCCTGCTCCGGTGGCTCCCACGCCTCCAAGTCACACAGATGGCATCGCTGGCAATAATGTTGCTAGGATGGGAAAAGGTCAGGTTGAGGGTTATTTCCAGCGTCTGGAACAACAAGTTATTGCATTCCCCATTTGTGTCCCAAGCCCCGTGCAAAGCTGTATCATCACACAACGTGCCCAACCTTTCTACCAGTGTCACCACCTTCCCATGACCCCACCACCTTCCCCCGCCCCAGCTGCTCCAATCCCCGTCCCTGTCACCCCCGACCCTTAAAAAAACACAAGTTGGTGTCAAACGTTTCTTGTTATTTCGGGCGGTCATTGTATGTTGGTGAGATGCTATTGTGCATCATATTTGTATCTTGGATCTGAGGATGATATAATAATGCTGCTGCTGTGGGAGGACGTTATATTCTAATGATAATCATATTGTAAGGTCAGGTTTATTTCACTGGCTCTTGCTGATAGAGAAGTTATACGCACATATGGGAAACTGTAAAGGAATGACGACGGCCAGACGCAAAAGGACGACCAATCACCTCCACAACGCACCTGTGTGCTGATGATGGATGATGCCTGAAGAGGGAGCTAAGCATGATGGTTGCAGCTGATCTGGTCCCTTCGTTGATCCTATCAGATCGGTCGGCTGCTCTCTATGTATTCATTGGGTGCTTTCGACTGGGCGTGTCCTCAAGAATGAAGGAGGGGGGTGATTCCGAGACCCCCGACGTAGGAGGATCCACCAATAGTGGCTTGCGCTGCGATGCATATGAGATCGCATTCCCTCGCAAGTCCAAATTAAGACGTTGGTTTCGTTGGAGGAGTCTGTTTGAATACCGACTCCAAATAATGCCAAGAGGGGACTTGCGCGTCAATCTGGGGAAAGTAGGTAGTGCGATCCCCTCCTGTCTGGCAGAAAGAACCATGTTGAGGATGAAGATGACAAGCTGGGACCTTCAATGCTTGTAGTGTCCGCGATCAAGCGATTTCACTCCTCCGGTATTCTTAGAGGTTTGGGCAGAGCACAGTCGAGCTTCCGGTGTACAAATGTCCGTAGTCGCCCTACGAATTTATTGGTCCTTCTAGATGGGAAGAATCGCACAGCGTCAATATAACCGTGAACGTGATGAAAGCAGCAGGACTGATTTGGCGCAAGCCGAGGTTGTACAGAGGCAAAAGGGGAACAATAACTTTTAGAACCATTCCCCTGTTAGTACTAGTACACGGTCGATCCTATTCTTGAACTTGGAGATGAGTTGCTGAAACTTGTGTAACTCGTTGAAAGACGTCGCCCAGGATCTTGTCAAACGGCTGCCATGGCGACGGACTATTAGTCTATTCGATGAGCAGTTATTCGAATGGCGACAACTGTGCGGCGGCCCTTCTCATTTCGAAGTTTGAAAATGTCAAAGAATGCCAGGTGCTGTATACTGTGTCTGTGTCTCCCCTCGAATTCTGTCGTATGCCATAGTTCAACATCAACTAGACGCTTTTTTAAAACGGCTAAAACAGCAAGTTGAAATCTGTGCATGAGTTATAGTACCTGGTTTATAGTCTGAGTAAACCAATCATTACCTTCTACACCACATCTACTTGAGTTTCCAACAAAGAGATATGCGAAGTCTTTACGGGCGAATCGAAGACAGCGAAGTTCGTTTGAAACGAGCATTCTGCTTCCTTGCCAGAACAACAACAAGGCGTCGAGCGATAGGCGGCTTACAGTATGTTATCTGTTACCCTCCTGAAATCTGCGGAAATAGGGATGACAAGGCGTAGCGATTGGGACGTGGAAGTGATGTAATGCGGCCGGAACCACTCGACTCAATGAGCAGCAGTTGGAACCACACGCCGGCGATGCAAGATTTTTTCTTCAGCGACCGGGCCAATGGTGTCCAACTTCTTTCATGTAGTGGTAGGGCTGGACTCGACGTAGATGATATATTGCTGCATCGTAACCCCTCTTCTTGATGGGTATATCCATCAGTTGAAGCAGCGAGTGGCCACTTCCATCTGGCTCGTTCGAACGCTTCTTCTTCTTGCAGCGTAGAACCACCTCTTCTTTTTCGAATTTGTGTTGGGTGGCTGAATGAATTGATCTTCATATGTGGCCAGAAGGAGTTGAGTCGCATCAATCAGCGGTGGGTGGCGAGCTCCGTGCAAGTCTTCTCACATTATGATCTTGTGCGCAGACGTCCGCTTCGTGGTTCTTCGTGGTCTTGTTCTTTGTGACCCATTGGACCTACGTATTGGCGGACGTCGCGCCTGTGAGACCAGTCGATGACTTCAAGATCTATCAACGTTTAATTGTTAGATCTATATGCGCCTTGTAGAACTGCTACGACCCTCAATTGTGACGGTCTGGTGTGTAGTATTGTTCAAGGACATTCTCTCCGATGCAAATGGGGTGCCCGGGCTTAATTGTGACATCGAAATTCGCGCTTGTGAGTACAGTCGATGACTTCTACCGTTTGCTATCAATATGTTCAAGTGTCATTAATATGCATTATAAAAGAACAGCTGATGTGACTTCTAAAGATGGGATGGTCTGGGTTGTATAAACTATCCTCCGATAACACTAGTCGAATAGTGTGCAGCGGGATGACTTTTGACTCCACGACTATCAATGTGCTCAAATGGCATTCATGTGCCCCTTATCGTGAAAAGGAAAATCTCGGGTCTGCTCCTGTGTGACCTGTGGACATCGCGTGTGTGTGTACAGTTGGTGACAAAATGTGGCAATAATATCTGGGTAGTTAGGTGCAACTTGCAACGTTTTATAAGTGCCTTGCAAATGACTTGATGAATCGCTATGACTTAGAAATGTGGCATTGTAGGGAGTTAGTTCCTTATAGTACATGTAGAACAAGATCTCGTGTTCCGTATAAATGATTCTCGTTATGAAGGAGTCCCTTCTGGTTCCACCAACAGAAGATTGATCGTGTTTTACTATGCCGACATCAGGCACGTCTTGTGCTTGTGAAGTGGCGACAATTAGACACGATGACTGCTAATGATGACCTGTTCGTCCATTCCTCTTACAACGCGTCTTCGTCTACCTCTGTAAATGTTCCTCACTCTGCCTTCTTCCTCTTTTTTTCAATGCCCTTCCGTTTCCACGTCTCTGAAACGGTACAGCGACCTACGCAGGCTCCAATTGACTTTAGCCGCCATGAGGGGCGGCGTTTCACCCGAAGCTTGTAAAGATGGGATACCGTCACCTGGCCTTCTGGCAATGGAGGAGCCTGTCAGCTCGAGAACCCTTACCTTTGCAACATCTTCGGAAAAAGAGGTAGCGGCTGCCCATGGTATCTGCCACAGCATTCCTTGAGCCAATAGATGCGAATGGGGAGCTCCTGGATTCAAAGGCTCGGACAAGGAATGCAACGACAGAAATGAGGGCTCTCGTGATCCTCCGGTCTTTTGATATTTAAGTTCGAGTTGTGTGAATCTCCTACGAGTGTGTCCGACCCTGATGCCAACTCCTACCTGCCAGCCGCACGAGCTCAGGGTTCCCGGAGAGGTTTAGCAAGTGTCGGAATGAGACGGGAACGGACATACATATGATACTTGCTAGTACCTCAACCCATCCATTGGCGACCCCAAACCTACATTGTCGTCAACCCCCGTTCCTCCAGAAGCACACACCTTTGATGACGTGTGCCTCGATACTGGAGGGCAAGCAATGATGGTACGACTGCTGCCAAGCAAATCCCTTACAAGTCAGGTTCAGGAGATCATGGTGGGACTGTTCTTGGTGTCGCTTGCAAGGCAAGGAAGGCGAGGCTGACATCTTGGATGGCGCGCTGTCGTGCAAGGCTTGTATTCACTCGGGGTCCGGCCAATGTGCTGTCGCGCCCGCCCGTCACCCTTGGCAAGAATGGTCTTACACAGGCGGCTCCTGAAATGGCCGTGTGGGGCGTGAATGGCGTCTCTGCTGTCAATGTTGTCCAAATGGAGATGGATTCGGTCAGTTCGCCAGTGGGAGTGGGAGCGGGAGTGTCGCTTACACTTGGTGCTTGCGCCACGTTGGTGTCGAATATTTGTAAAGAACCAACAGAAGATGCGATCATCAAATTAAGGCTCACAAGATGACACGGTTTGCTCTAAATACGGTATATAACTGTCCGCTCTATCGTTATCCCTTGCTCCTAGAGTAGTCCTCTACCTTCTTGATTGTACAAGAATTACGTATCGACGAAAGGACGATCCTGTAATGCTACAGTAAGAGTTGCAGAGTACCGGTACATGTCCCTCTAATAATGCAATACTGTCGCTTATCACTATGTACTATACTCGGAGTAGAAGGTCGTGTATGATGGACATTGATCGGGCGGCATCACACGTATGATTGTCCGCCATCACACGGAGGCACATTTCACATTAATTGCGGTGGTCATTATCACAACAACGCGCTGTTCTTCCAATAAAAGATGGCGACAAGAAAGTGCGGGGTTATCGTGGCCATTGCGTGTATATCGTCACATGCTCTCTGGAGTTCGGAGTTATCCAGATTTCCTTCGGTTTTGGGGGTGATCGATAATAGCAACAAGAACCTGACAGTAGTTACCGTCGCAGCGGCCCGCGATAATGATGATGCGAATAACCATCTCTCGACTGCTGTGCCATCGCCGCCATTGTTTGGCCTATCGCCAAACCAATCGATTGCCTATCGGTTAGTACCGTACCGGCCAATCCAAGACGAACGGCAATACAGCTGTGATACAAAACAGCACAACCCCCTCCCGTTGGATCTTCAGCCTCTCTTTAATTTCTCGGTCGAGATTGCAACGAATCTGTCCATCCTACTAATAGGCGACTCGGTTGGGATGCAAATGGGGAAATATCTCATTGCCTCGGCAACGAAACACGCCAGCAACATCAGTACACACAACAGTATCAGCAAGAACAACAGTACAACAACCAAGAACAACAAGAACAAGTACTACACAACTTTACGACAACTGGAAACAAAACAGTGGAGCGCAGAGGGACTGGTGGCTGCCACAGGGCTCATGGGCGGGGGTAGTATAGGCGTATGGCGCATGCTCAATCTCTTTCGCAAAAAGTTTGAGAACGGCCCCTTACCCAATGGTGGTCCTGGTTGGTCTCGTCTCTGGGCCTATGCCTACATGCGATACGCAACAGATCATGATCGACGACAGCATACTAATAGAAGATTGCCGCCATCGCACGAGTCACACAATGGATCTGCAGTTGACGTTGTCATTCAACGAGTGTCTCATCCGTGGACAAAGTTTGAGGAGGTGACTGAGTCAACGCTATCGAATGCTGTGGGGACCGCGCAATGGTTCACTGGATGCCAAGTCATCATCTTTGTCACTTCTCCCTTCAATTCAAACATTGAATCTCTTGACGACATTGCACAGCTAAAGGCAATGAATGGGCGTATCAAAAAGTTCACAAGAGACTATAAGCAACGTCAGCTTGTCAAGGTTTTGTATGCAGATTTGGCAAGCTTTGTGGACGAATTCCTGCAGTATCAAGGGGAACGATTTGGATACAACACAACCTCCAGTGAAGACTACAAACTAGTTCGAGCTGCAATGACCAAGAAAGGGAAACGTGGCACCAGCCCGCATGCCATGAAAGTTGTGCATGCGTGTGATGAAGTCGTTCCCGCCAAATCTGCCTGCAAACGAAACTCGGTGAGCGTGGATGGGCTTCATCTGTGCATGAACACCGTGGGCCCTCGATTGAATGCTGTGTTCGCCTGTCTTATATCGTGCGCTTATGACGGCGATCATTCAACCAACAAGAACACTCTGATGAGAGAATACGTTTTGATGAGAGACTGCGAACGCGAGTGCAACGAGAAGTGGATGTCTCTGAGACCGATCGAAATTGTATCGCCATGACCGTTTCCCGTATCTGGCCATTGTGATCCGCGTCTTCAACACTAGATATTTCATACTCCAAGTATCATGGAAGACGATCACGCTACCTCACAATCCTTCACGCGACAAGCTCGACCGTGGGGTGTTTCTCTATTGTTGAGAACAGTCCGTATTCTACCATCATGGTACTCAGCAACCCTGCGTTTTGAGCATTGTTGCGTGACGATATAGGCGGTGATCGGCCCAAGCGAAAATCGGCCCACACGAGCCTCGAGTCAAATTGACTGGAACGACTGACTCCTATCATCATCTGTATAGCTATACTGGTAAATCGGGTCTGATAAATTATGGTCGTTGGAATTCCTGGCTGCAGAATTTGGCTCATTATGTTTGTTCAAGACAGGTCCAATCAAAGTCTGGAAACAAAAAGCCACGGGCGTGATTTTGAGAAGGCTTGATCAAGATTCCTCGACGACGACGATGCATGAGAACAGCTAGCTCTGAGTTATTGTCTCGCAATCAACTGCAACAGTGGATCAATCAAGAATGGGGTAGGAAACGACAAGACGAAATAAACAGTGCAAATCACGTGATCCCATTTTGTACAGTCCAACATTATACGTCGAGACAATCAGCGATGTCGTCCAATGCAAGTGGCGCGGATCGCTCTACGAGGATTTGGAAGCCAATTTTGGTTCAGCCTTTGCCACCTGCTCAAGAAGATGAATCGCATATTCAGCAGTGAGCACGGTAATTGCCACTCCAATAGTCGCCGCTGTGGAGAAAATCTTGGCCTGCCACCATTGAGTCAACGCAACAGGAGTGCTGCGAAAGGGAAATGGTTGAGAAAACAAGGGCGTCATTGCAGAAAGAATGACTCGTTGCACCGCAATCCAGAGTCCCGCTGCAATATGCCGCAGAATCCATTTTCGATGCGACACAAACCGTGCGTGCCTCGCCTCGTGTGTTGCCATGACAATCGTGACAAGGAACCAAATGCTAATGGACGAGAGAAACACGGGTGTGGCTGGATTGGGAGGCAATTCGTCTAGAGAATTTTCAAAGAGCAGTCCGCGTTGAATTATAACGACAACTCCCATCATCATGATGACAGCAGTAGCCACAAAGGTGTAGCCCATGATGCGATGTAACTGCCGATTGCGCTGTCGAAATCCGGGATGCAGTTGAAACGGAATGATGGCAGCCCATAGGGCACTTGGAAAGATGTGCGTGAAATGAACCGCTGAGTGTCCACCGTACTTTTCAAACAAGCCCGGGGGAACATGAGGGAGTCCTCGAAAGAAGTCATGTCTTAGGTCGTCTAATATCTTGACACGCCCCTTCAAGGCGGTGGCTGGAGCAAGAAAGATCCAACCGACCATGTACATGCAGAGGAATGTGGTGCCAATGTAAAGCCATCGCAACTGATCACTTTTTGACCTCATAGGCGTCTTCCTCGCTTTAGTCTCGCTCATACTGTCAAGATGTGAGTGTGTGGTGATGGCGAAAGTTGCAATGGAGTACTGTGCGTATGGTCGTGCTGCAGTTGATGATAGTGTTAGTGATAATGAAGGCTGATGGGACGGGATGACACACACGGCAAAAGATCTGTTGGAACACACCCACAGTATCCAGTAGCGAGTACCGCCATGCAGCCATCGTCTGTAAGGCGTGCGACATGACACTGTATCTTCCGGTACAGTAGAAGTAGTTCACTCATCGTATTACAATCAAGACACATCATCATCGTATCATCAGACTGCATCAACAAATAATCAACAAGTAACTACAACAACAGAGAGAAAACAAACAGAAAGACAATGAGAATGAGTTTGTTGCGTGGTATTATGAGTCGTTGTTACCGTTCCCATCAAAGTCTTGGGATCCGAGTTACTGGCAGCGTAATGAACGAGAACTCGTCTCAGCAGCAGCAATACAAGAAGCCACCAATCTATTCATGTATGATGGCGGTCCGACCGTTTGGTCACAAAAGTTATGGTCGAAAAACTCCCAAACTCGAAAAGCGCCGAAAGAAGCTTGAAACCGAACCTTATTTGATTGCGCTGCGCCACCGCCTTGCGACAGATCACGGCATTATCTTGACGACTCCACTACTACCTTACGGCTCTCAAAAGAAGGTGCCCCTCGCAGAAAAGTGGGCCAAAAGAGGTTGGAAATGCGCCTTGGCCTGTCACAAACTCGAACAGGGAGAAGATTGTACGGAACTCATGAAGGACCAACAGTTTGCTCGGCGAGCCGAGGTAGCAGCAGCCAAAACAAAATATGATGATGATGGCGTTTTATTTACTGCTGCCGAGAAACGTCGGCAGCGTGGGGCATTGGAGCAATCGCAGGCCAAGGTGTACTGGAAGTGGATCACCAAAGCTCTCAAGGCGCGAGGCGAATCCACCGAGGGCACTATGGGCGAATTGCAGACGAGACTTCAAGTATCCGTGTTGGGACAGGAAGAGCACGCCAAATGCGACGAAATGAATCGAATCAAGATGGAGAAGCTAGTATCATTACAAGGAGTCAAGAAAAAGAAGAATAGATAGAGTAGTGTTCGTTTGTTGGAGTGAAAAAGTCGACCTGACGAGAGATTTCAAAATGTAGCTCCGCGTTCTTACTGTTCAGTAATAGCAACGTCATGATTTGGTGGCCACTTTTATACACCATGCCGTCGCAGTAGAGTCCGGTCAACCTAGTTCTAACAGATACAAACGATAAATTCACTGGGGAAGCCGCTGCGAAGGGGACGTCGGAGAGAGAGAGGTGTGCTTACAGTGTGGAACGAACCAACCCAGCAGATGCTTCAGAGCGAGCAAGGAATGGTTAGGGAAAATGGAAGCGTTGGTGGCCAACATCGCCCCGTGTGTGTACAGAGGGTTGCAGTGGCTTTTTCGATTATTAAAAAAGATATCGGCCAACGTGTGTAGTCATCAGCTTTTTCAAAGAATGAAAAATCAATCCTTGTGCTTGTCTAAATACTGATGTACCGTTCCTAGCATCGTCGACTCTCGTGGCTTGATCCCTGCAATGTGCATGCCTGTAATAATACATGCCATATGTTACAACTACGCTGAAGATAGCAGAAACTGGAAAATAATGTAATAGGGAAAATGTTCAAGTATGCGGCGTTGGGACTGAGTGACTAATGGGATTTTGGTTCATGAATGATAGATAGGTTCCACCAAGTCGAGGACCGACGAGCCAGGTTCAACCATGTCACCACCAGTAGTACACTCGCGAGATATTGAGCAGCGGGCGATTATAATATGTAGGGAGGGAAGACTCCAACGCAAGATCAAACAGTTCGGCTTTCTTCGAGACGACATTATAGTTTCGTGATGAAGAATCAACAGCACGGTGAACGGGCCTGTGATGATCAGCCTGCTTCCAGGTTAATACAAAAGGTCTTTTTCACCACCTCTTGAAGATGCGAATGACTGGTGACTTTTTCGGTTTGCAAACTAAATAGTCCCTCGCTCTACTACTAGAGAGAGAGAGCGTGAGTAATAGCCCCCAACACGAGACATCGACCGAAGCTGCACTACTGGTGCCATCATTGTCTTGGTTGTAGCTGATGATGAGAACTGGTCACAGGACACCTCATATTCATCCCTCACTATTTCCTTCCTTTAGTTACGAAAGCTTCTTCTCGATTCGTTTCACTTTTGGTGTTCTCGACGATTGATTGATTGATTCAGTTGTCATGGAACAGTATTAGGCGTACGTACATATTTTGCCTGCTCCATCCTATACTCGTCCGCTAATCTTTGTAGCGCTCGCCGCGTAGCTTCAACCTCCCATCATCATGTTGGGCGGGGATCAGTCCTTATTTACTGCCACGACTGAGGAGGAGAGAGTTCTCATTCTAAGAAGATGATGTTTGTGTAACTGAATTCGCAACAACTGTGTTGGGAGAAAGCAGGATGTGAATCGAGTTGGCGATGATCTGCTTCAACTTGATACTAACTACACTTCTTCGCTATTATTCTAATGCGATGCTTCAAGCTCTTCTGTCGCAGCTGGTCTTCTTGGGTGTCAGAATTATTAGGATGGAAAAATGAGGTGGAAGGAAAAAATGAGGTGACACTTCTGCGACACGGGCGTCTTCAACAGTCAGTTCTTTCTTCAAACGGAACACGGAATTCAACATCGCCTTTTTGCTTTCAACTAACTTTCTAGTTTCTCAGGCGCAACAACAATGACGCATCGCATGACGGTCACAACCATCATCATCATCATCTATCAAAGGGCGACTATTACAGTCACCTGTCTATCTATTACAATCACGTGAGACCAACAAGCTTCCTACTACTCACATCTCTATTATTATTTTAATGTATCACAATAATGGCACCCCAGACCGAGCCCCAAGATGATGATGCAGATCAACAACTCAAGCCGCCAATTCGCAAGCGAAAACGACGAGCAATGCCCATCGTCGTCGTTTCCTGCACCCTGCTGCTGATACTTTCTGTCCTTATACCGTCAAACTGCTGGTTTCGTTTACCACTTCCCAGGTCTACCATGAGAGAATTCACCACCACGTGGTTTCGACGACAACGCCAGACGCCGCGCCTCCATTCACACGTGATTCCTCCACATCCCACAGCACTGCTGTCCAATCTCACGTTGCGAGACTTTGTGACACATCCGGATGGTATTCATTTGGCCATGGCACCCGCCTTTTTTGGATTCTTTTGTCAATTGGGAGCCCTTATAGCGTGGGAAGAGGGGATTTCGCGTACCATATTGCAGTCTCAAATCAAGTGTTTGGCAGGAGCATCGGCGGGGGCCATGACGGCCGTATTGCTGTCGTCGGGCATTTCTCCTGCCGTGGCCGCCAAGTTTTGTGAAAGCGTCACTCTGGATAAATTTGCCGATCCACCAGGACTGTTTGCAATATTCAAAGGAAACTTGTTTCATGACTTGATGAGAGATTTCATGAAGGAGACGACTGGTAGTGGTAGTACTCTACTGCTCCAAGATGGTACCATTCCAGTGGCCGTGACTGCGTTTGATTTGAAAAGCATGAGCAACAAGATTTTGACGCGTGGCAGCATGCCTCTGGCAGCACGAGCATCGGCGTGCTTTCCACTTTTATTTCAACCCGTCTCGTGGCAAAATGACGATGACAATGAGAGTAGTTGGTTCATTGACGGCGGCATTGGCGATACATGGGGACTCCAAGGACTGGCAGCCTTTCCCTCACCCAAGCGAGTCGTGCATATAGCGGTTGGCAACCCTGCCCATGTAGGTCCGAGCGACATGGACGACGACGTGTCATCCGTGTTGTCCATTAGCATTCAAAACACACCGCAACCTCATCCGTGGAACATGGCAAATGGGCCTCGCGCCGTCGAAGCATCACGGAGGGCCATGTTGGCATCGTTGGATCTGCCCCTCTATCGAGGCACAGAACGAGGGCACTATATACTTGACATTGATGCCACCGAGTTTGTTCCTGCGTAGATGAGGATAGAGTCACTGACTAGTTAAGAGCAGTGGGGAGTAGTTGACCTGTCTCATTTGACGTGACATATATGCCATCATGTGAGTAACATATTTCAGTTGCAAGTATGGGTTGCGAAGATCCATGCATATGCGAGTGAGTCGTTGATTCATTCATGTGTTTCAGTTGGTCTTTCAATGGATCTTGAGAAGCGAGACGTGTGTCAAATTCTAGTTTCTGGTAGTGAAATCACGTAAAATCTACGCCAAATCGATACAAACTCGCCCAAAAGATACCTTTTCTGCACCAAAACCTCATTCCATTGCATCCTCGCTCACTCTGTGTCGTATCTTCTAACGCACGCCCCATCAAAGTAAGTGCTCATTGTGCAAGAGACTATCTCGCTGCTGGTCATTGGTGAGTTCCACTCCATCTCGTTCGTATCATTGTGTTGCATGCTGTTGTTGTTGTCTCCATGAGCAGCAGCTGTCACCATCATGGTGCGAAGCATCGACGACGAAAGGCGCGGAGTTTCGTCCCTTACACGTTTGAGTTTGGTTCCCGTTTGGAGTTCGGGTTAACGGAAGTTGACATCATGACGTCATGATACTTTTTTAATTATATTATTGGCGAACTTTCTTGCTCTTTTGATTGATGTTGCGGACTGTGCCACTGTCCTGAATTTGAATTTGTGTGGAAGATGGATCAATATTCATGTCTGTAGATTGTACATACTGAAAGTGACATAAGAATTCTGATATTGGCGTACGTGGCCATCGCGCACCTTGCGAAATAGAAGGGTTTTTGACTTTTTACACTCTGATTGGTTCGTTTCACGTCTGTCATCTGCAGTAAGCATCACCTCTAAACTCAACCCCGTCAAATTTGTCGTTCTGACAGCTTTTCTGGAAGGAAACAGAAAAAGAACAAAAAGAGGCCCATACGACCGACAAGAACAACTTTTTTTCTGTGCGCCGTCGTGTCTTGTGCTGCTTGTGT
>JAVCKV010180632.1:0-17327 GCA_032274145.1 Herpochondria borealis | reverse complement strand
ATTACATACAGGGTTCCTCCATGTCCGCTGCAAGGGGCAAACACAATGTTTGCCCTGATAGGATCTCTCAGAGGGTCGGGATACTCAGTGTCGTAGAATGAGCCGTCTTCATCCGTCGTATCCATCGCATCCGCAGACATGCTTGCACGACTCTCTAATGCTCACTTCACACCCAAACACCCGTGCGCTTTCAGTACGCACACTCTCCTTCCTTCGCTCAGTATTAACCCAAAGCGTTTGCAGAGGTACTGTCTCGGGAAGTCCTTCTCAGGCAAGAGTCGTGGTTGGGCGATCCAGAGATAAAAAGCTTGCCCACTCGTCAATCCCCACTTCACACCCAAACACCCGTGCACTTTCAGTATACACACTCTCCTTCCTTTGCTCAGTATAGGGAGCTTAGGATATCTATTGGAAATACAAAGTTCAAAAATGGACAACAGCTGTTCTTGACATCACTTCTGGCCTAATTAGCATTCCACAAGACACACAATGTACCAAGACATGTCTCATAATGTGTGTCTCAGTGCAGACTTTGCAAATAGACTCAAAGTAACATCAACTCACAACCTTGAACTCACAAGGCAACAGCAATCTCAAAATCACATGCAAGAAGAATTTCAACTCGTGGCTGGCAAGTCACTGTTGTTCCTCAAGGCACAATAGACGTGTGTCTCAGGACAGATCATAGCTTGGGAGGGCAGGTGTGGTTCAAGTCCAAGTAAAATCAGCAGCAGGTAACCAAGCTATTGATCTGACCAAAGTGGTACTCAGTAAGGTGGATGCGTATGGGCTTGACATCAGCTTCTTCACTCATACATCATCAGATATGAGTGGGGGAGTGAGAAGGAGGTGGCTCTGTTCTGTAGGCATCAGTAAGGGTCGTACGTTACTCCATGTAAGATGGGAGGTATATATCACAAGTTAATACCAGTACCTACATACAGGAATATGTACAATGAATGTACGTTAATCTGTGGAAAATCACCAAAATAACGTACTAAAAATATCAAAGGATGTACTGCTGTATGTTAATCTTGAAGGGTTACCAAGTCAATGTACAGAAGCACAGTCGGTTATAACCTCATGGCATATTGTATTGTAAAAGTTTATTCCTCTGTTGCTTCATCCCAGTTCTTGCCTATCTCCAGTGTCATGGGTGTAATGGCGTGAGCATGTAAATGGATTGCATGGTAGGGGCTGTGTGAAGACAAAATGATTTGCAATTAGGCTCATTAATAGTTTCAAATACAACCATTGGGAATCTGCTGCAAATAAAGTACCTTTAAAGCCTCTCCATTGGCCTTCCAACACAGGTAACATGTTAGTGAGCGAGCCACAATGTGTGGGGACAAAGAGCTGGTGCTGTTTGCGGCAAGTGATCGCAATGGATGGGTCTTTGGCAATACGGTCACCAACAGAAGCAGGAGCAAAGTCTGCTTGTATAGGAGTGGCAGGTGCACGCTCGAAGTCATAGTTGGTGAAAGGTACAGCATCTGGATTGGTGTGATGTGGTGCTCCTGCTGTGGTGCGTTGGTGGTTGACGGAGGCTCCCTCTGAGACTCAGAGGTAGGGAGTGCTCCCTCTCAGGAGTGTAAGTAGAAGGTGCGGTGGAATCGTTGTTGGGTACAATGTGGGTGTGCCCGGGAAAGGCCTTGAAAGTAGGGTCGTATGTAGCAGCGTGGCTGAAGAAGCGCTGGTATCCTGATGCACTCCGCATTGATATTGATGGTGAGTGTGCGTTTGGAGCGAGATGGGCTGGCATACTCAAAGCCATATTGGCACGCATTGTGTTTGAACCAGTCAACAACAAAGCCATTGGCTGGAATGGCTGAGATCAACATTTGCGGTGGAGCAATATTAAAGGGGGACTGAGGCACATACACAGCTTGAGGAATGGTGATGCGGTCAACGCAGCCGTTGTCGGAGTGCAACGGGAGCACAAGAGTTCCCTCGCCAACAATGGAGACAGGGGCTCCCCCAAAACCTTTGACCCCTCCTTTGACAGGGCGGAAATTGGTGAGGAGATTGGCGTCGTTAACGATGAACTGGTTTGCGCCAGTGTCAGCAAGAAAAGAATTGCTGTTGCTGTCAACAACACAACAATGAGGTTCAGTAGGTACTGAGGGGTCAACAGGTGTGCTCGCAGCAGGTGAAGCGCTGACAGCAAAAGTATCTGAAGCAGATAGTGTGTTATTTATGACTGTTTGTTGCAAGGCCTGTTGACAAAAGGGATCCAGCAATTTTTCTGGAACAATAGCATGCGGGGTCCCAGGGAGCGAGTATACTGCTGTGGACTGGGAGAGGGCAAGAAGGGTAAATAGGAATTGTCGGCTTGTCAATGAGGAATGGCGATGAGAGTGACGGAGAATCTTGTGTGAGCGCTGAAGATCAGGGGTGCACCATTGAAGAGGAAGGCTGACAGCCGAAAGGACTGAGGAGGGTACAATGAAAGCGTCCTGGAGACTTACAGAGAAGAGATGGAAGCAAGTCGGAGAGCAAAGCCGACGCTTTGAGTAGAGTTTTGATTGGCCGTGATGCTTGGGATAACAGTTGCGTTTGGTGTTCCAAGAAATAGGAAGCAATCGGGAGGCAATAAACACAAGAGCTTGGAAGGCACAAAGGCTGTTAACATACATCTGGCAGAGTAGGAGGTGTAGGAGAACACAAAGGAGTAGAATAGGCCGCGGACAAAACATATAGCAAGATATCATAATAAAACGAGTAACTATAGAGGTTATGCCGCAGCATAGCAGTCACCTGTGATGGATGGCATTAAGTGAGTTGGAAATGAGGTTCTGAGCGCTGGAATTGTCGCACGTTAAGGCCAAGGCATTGGCAAGCAATGCGGTGACATCATTGGTGTCAAGCTGGGAGGGGTTTGCAGTCCCGGAATTGGTATTGGTAAGTGTAGTGGTAGTGGATTCATCCTCATCCCCTCCGTTGCCAACTTGAGCTACAGGAGGTGGTGTGGGGGCCAACTTCCGCGAGCCACTTCTTGCATCCTCGGCAATTATCTGCAGGGTAAGTGTGCCATTTGATGCAGTCCCGATAGTTTGGGCAATCGCAGAAGTACCAGGTGGTGTTGTCAATTTCTTTGAGTTACCAACTTTGTACTTTTCCAAGTCCGCATCCTTGGTGGCTTTGTAGTGGCGGATAAAGGGCGGAATTTTGACCTTCTTGGCATCTGGAGTGGTGTCAGGAGGTGACTTGGAACGTTTGTTGGATTTCACGGCAAACATAGCAACAACATCTTCCTGGAGGGTAGTAGAGCGGTCGGTAAAGCCAGCTTGCTTGGCGGATATCTTGGTGTTTTTAATTGTTGCTTGGTTCATTAGGGCCTGGCACTTGTCAATGTTGCTGTCTTTGAACTTGTCTATCTTGTTTTGGACCCACTGAGCCCATTGCTATGGCTGCTTGATGTGATTGTAGCAAGTGAGGGTGTGGACAATCTTTTCTGGTTTGCCTAATTGGCATTGACTGGTGGTGGCAAGGACAAAGAGGTGATTCAATTTTAGGGGATAGTGTAGTTGGTTACACCTGTGGCTCATGGTCGGCTGCAGCGGGTTCGATTCCCGTATTCCCTGCCTGTTTGTGCATCAAACTTCTGTCACTGGTAACACAGCAGGCGGTGTGCTCAGAATTCCTGTACTTACAGTGCTATTGTGGCGTAGTCCCGAATTTCTGAGTACATCACCCCCCCTCCCCTGGAGATAACACAGTTCAGTACTGTAGTTCCTGTAGACCAGCAGGTGAGTGACGGTTGGAACACTTTCTCTACTTAATAAATCCAACCAATAATAGTTCCACGCTTCCCTGCGGTCCCTTAAGGGCCAATACGACGGAGCCCAGTCAAGGTACTCCCGGACGTCCTTACTCTAGGTGGTCAAGTGGATTAAAAACCTTAAGAATCTAGTTCAATTTTAATTATTATACATTCACAAAGTCGTTAGTTATATCGACTGCGCTGTAGTCAGCATCTAAAATCCTGGATTGTCTTTGTTCTTCTTTTTAAGAATCATAGATTCCATGGACAAATGATAAATCATTTGGAGCTGTTCTTTGTCACAGATCGTTCCCGTTTGTTGTAGTGGTATAGAATTTCCTTCCCACTTGATCTGTTTAGAGATGGTGTTTGGATTTATTCCGATACTAGTCATTATGTCCATGCCTATGATCATGTCGTAGTTTGCGTCCAAACTTGAAGTATTCCCATCAGCATGGCAAATCCACGTGACGGTTTTATCTGTACTAAGTTCAGGGAACTTAGCGTCAATCAGAGCTCTTCTGTTGGTCTTGAAGTGACCCCCTAATGTGGACCATTTGGTAGCGTGTCCCTTGTAGCTTTTAGCTTGTCCTCCTTTCGAGCGAAGTCTCTAAGTACAAGTGTGGCACTAATGCCTGTATCTAACAGAGCACGAATTGGGACACGATTGCCATCTTGGTCCTCAATCTTGGTCCTCAATCTTGACTATGATGTCGGCTGAGAAATGGAATGCCTTTGCCTTTTTATTAATTCTAAGTATATCCTGAAAAGGATACGCAGATTCTTGTAATAAAAAGGAACTATATCATTCGTTATCAGAGGAGTCACTTGTCTCCTCCAGCTAGTTTATACATAAAGTTTGTGTCCTGTTCGGAACCAGAACTGTCATCACGCACTTTGCGTTTCTTAGATACTTTCACCTTCTGCTTCTTGTTTCACAGCATGGCGTTCATCATATTGTTCACCTGTTCCCGAGAGAACATGGCATTTGCAATTTTCTTCTGCTCAGTACGGTGATACGTTTTTGGACGGTTACTTTGTTTTTATCCAAAGTCCAACAGTCATCACTCGCATGGTATTTACCACCACAACGAGAACACAGCTTAGCATTCTTGTTCGCTGGATTCCTATCCACGCCACGTTTACGTTTTCCAGTATTGGGCTTACCTGAACGCTTTTGGTCCTCCTTAGGTTGGAGTTTCTTTTGGAACTTCTGCTCATTGTTGTACAATTGTTTATAGCATTTTTTCAATTCCTCAAAGTCCTCAAAACTATGGGGACGTTTACCATGTGACATCATCAAAAGATGCCATTTGGGTTTCTTCGCCAAATCAAGAATGTCACACAATTCAGTGTCGTCCAACCTACTTGGACTGATACGAGTGTCGTCGTCCGTGAATGGAAAGAATGTCAAGATGCGGTTAATCCTGGTGAGGCGTTTGCAGAAGTTTTCCGGATTCATGTCTCCCATAAATAGGTTCTTATGCATGTATGCCTTCTGATAATGATATATGCATTATTCCAGTCACAGACAAGACTGAAATACTTCTTAGCAGTATCAGTGATGACTAACAACAATAAGTCATCCATGTCCAGATGATCCTGGACGGTAAGAAGTGTCTGGTTCATGGTATTGCATTCGTTAAAGAACTCTAAATACCAGTCACGTACAGAGCCCAATAACAGGGACATATAGATCTGGTTCTGTTTCTGGCCATTATTTTCTGCCGAGAGCTTACTAAAAAGGTCATCGACATCAATACGCCACGTCACCCAGTCTTCTGTGGTTCCGTCTTCAAAGACGGACACTTTCATTTTGTAAGTAGTGTGGATCAAGACTAATCTCGAATGACCTAGTAGTATCGCTGGCATTGTCTTTGGTTGACATGTCACGCGATTTCACCTTTTTGGTGGTCCGAGCTATGAAACTCACTGGTGGAGGCCAGATGTGTTCCTGCTCGCGCAATCCGTTGCGGATCAGCTTAGCACCTCCCGAGAGTTTCGAGAAGAGCGTCATCATTAACTTTACTTAAGGCAAAACCAAGGAGCCCCAAGAAACAACCATTTATGATTTTATAGACATACACAAATCTATATAAAATGGTATGTTAAAGAATTCCACCTTTCCCTGCTATTTAGCTTTCGAGCCAAATACCCTTGGTCAAAATTCCTTTTTCCTATACAGCAGCAAAGGAGCTTGTGTAATTCAACCCCCATTCACCTTACCCTATGTGCCTTCTAGGAGACTGTAATGGTTGTCTGATTCTATCAATGGATTGCCATTGAGCTACATTACTTCTCTGGTTGGGCTATTTTCTAGCATTTTATCTAGATTTGTATATGTATAGTATAAAATCATAAATGGTCATTTATGGGGGCTCCTAGGTTATACCTTAAAACGAATTTATAGTAATCTCACGATGGGAGTATAACAGTCTCATGCTGGGTAGAATGGTAACTGCTGCAAAGAACTCCAGATTTTTGTTGGAGGGCCAGGTAGTATGACAAAATTGTCGCGTTGGGGCTGTTATCACAGCAAACGATGTTTGAGTTGTTTATTGGATCTGACAAGCACGACATAGTGAAAACCCGCGGGCACTCTGGTAGGCTCACATTCTAGCTAGAGAACTACATTCTTGAGCACAGTAGCCAACTTAGTCAATAAAGTTAGCACAGGAGGCCTATTGAAATACACTTTGCTGCTACTTGTACAGCTTCTAATCGACTCAGTCTACGGAAAGTCATGAAGTAGCCTTTTACAAGTATGCCCTAGAGAGCTATTAGTGCCGTAAAGCAATGGTTAGTTCTTGTCTCCATAGCTAGTAACCGGAGAAAAGGAAGTGACTGTAGAGTCAAACTAGCTCGTGATTGGGTTGCAGCTATGCTACTAGAGTAGAGTAGTAAGGTTTATGGCTGCCTAGTCAGCTCTCTAGACTTGTAGACAATGTGTACATGTACCTTGTTCATACAACATGTACATGCACACCACAAGGTTGGGACTACATCCAGCGACAGAAGTTGTCAGAGTTGGATGCTTGTCTTTCCCTTCTCAACACCTCCATGTAGATGGTTCCCTTGCTTCTGTCTTGGTGTTCAATGTGCAGAATTTGTGCCTATTTTTCTATGAAAGATGATGATGATGTTGTTCCTAAACCATATGGTCATAAGCCCGGTTTGTTAATGACTATCTAGGTGTTTGTTTGTTCATGGGTGTGGTGGTTGTGACAGATTTCAACGCCCTTGTCATGTATGATCGTTCTCGCTGCGCGAGCGCAAAATCTTTGGGCGGTTGTTCAGTTGGTGGAGTATGCATTTGTTGCTCGGATTTGGTTTGTCGGTCGATTGGTGATCAGTGAGAGCTCCGGCAATGTCTGTGCGATATGGGTCGAGGTTGATGCCATATTGTCTGAGGAGGTGTTCGACGGTGAGACGTCTAGAGGGGGAGTTTCAAGGTTGAGGATATGGCTCACTAGTGTGTTCTTGGTGAGCAGGCTTTTCTGGGCTCTCCATTTGGCAGCGGTCGTAGACCATCCATGGGAGAAGGTGGGGGCGGTGATGTGGACTTCGTGTTTCGACACGGCAACCCATGGTGAAGAGATCTACGTCTAGTCTACTGAACTGGACACTCCTGCACTCCTTTTGCGGCCCATAACCCAAAAGGGAGTAAAGTGATAGACCCTACAAAACACTGTTAAATGGACGCGCAAAGGATGCGCATCACTCTCACAATAGGATTCTACAGTAGAGTACAATACAGTACCAGGTACATGTACTTTGTTCTTTTCTACGTGACGTATCAAAACGCGTGCGTGTTCGAAACCCCAGCTGCGCGGAACTACAGGTCCATGAAAAACGCATTCCGTTGATCCCCATTGGTTGCCATGATGAAGACTGTTATTGCTTTCTCTGCCCTTGTTGCCACTGCAAGTGCCTTTGTGCCAGCGGTTTCCCGTCCTGCCGCTTTCGCATTGAAGGCCGCCGCTGAGGAGACTTACACCCAGGCGCAAAAGGAAAAGATCATCGAGGACGTGTTCGAATGCCATGGATTTTTCCCTGATTTGAGAGACGACTCTGAGTTGCCCGCTGAAGTGATCGCTATGAGGAAGCAACCGAAGTCAAAGGCTGAATTGGCTGAAATCAAGGAAAAGTACGCCGCAATCAAGGACGATTCCGATAGAGCCTTCGCAATGTTGGTTGATCTCGGCTTGATGGAAGACTACGACAAGTTGGGAGAATACGACGATAACTTTGCTGATGATGCCATGTAAAGACCGCCTCGTTCCCCACCCTAATGGTGTTATTGATGGCAGTAAAATGACTAGAACGCCTCATCACTTCTACAACCGCCTCTCGTACACCCATCCCATGTATCTGCGCTGCCGCCCGAAAAAACCTGCGCCAATTGAGAACATTCATGTAGATGCTTAACCATCCTAGGGTGCGCATGCTAGGCCACGCCTGCACGGTGGCTTGCACCCCCATCGTGCTTCTTGACGAGAAGTCTAGTAATTATGAGCCAGGTTCTTCTCCATGTTGCAATAATGTGGCCAGATTGATTGTATCTAGACCACACACTGTACTGTATTCTGCAAATTCGGATGCGTTGCTTCCCCAAAGACTGGACTGGACTGGACTGGACTTCGCCGACCGCAGTCAGCATTGTATTCTGCTGGCATGGCATCGATACAGCTAGCTTTTGGTTCGGAATGGACTACAGTATGTCAGTGTACGAGCTCCTGTGGAATGACAATATTCTAGGATGCCATAGCTCGTGCAAATCCCAAACACGACAAGCCCAAAGTTCAACATCGTTGATTCCATCCTACGCACCACGAAAGTCCTTCAACGCGTACGTGGTAATACAACCGCCAAGTGAGAAATTCCAATCAATCAATCAAAGAATCAATAGAGAAGCATCAGGGAACATGAAGACAGCTATTTTGGTCACCTTGCTTGCGGCCTCTGATGCCTTTGCTCCTGCTTTCCAGCCTCGCACCAGTTTTGGCCTAGATACCATCAGAGGTAAGAAGAGGAAGACAGTTATCGTGGTATGATGGCTGGACGGAAAGTGCTTATCATAGACCGAGTATATGTGGTACGGTACTGTCGTTTACGTCTGGAATTCTCACATGTGCTCCTTTGGTCTTGCTGAAGCCAACTCTCTGACGGAACTGTATGCCAAGAAAAAGAAGAAAAAGAAGGCGGCCCCTGCACCAGAACCAGCTCCTGCTCCTGCGCCAGTAGAGGCCAAGGAAGAGCCAGCTCCGGCGCCAGAGCCAGCTCCGGCGCCAGAGCCAGCTCCGGCGCCAGAGCCAGCTCCGGCACCAAAGCCAGCTCCTGCTCCGGCACCACAGCCAGCTCCTGCTCCGGCACCAAAGCCAGCTCCTGCTCCGGCACCAAAGCCAGCTCCTGCTCCGGCACCAAAGCCAGCTCCTGCTCCTGCTCCTGTTGAAGCCAAGAAAGAAGAGCCTGCTCCTGCCCCAGCCCCTGCCCCTAAGCCAGCTGCTCCTGTTTTCCAAGGTACGTCCTGATGTTATGCCTCAGCTGTACACGTCCCTATAAATACTAATGTCTCCGGCAGCACTTGATGAGTCTTTTGCTCTTGTTGGCGAAGAAGGTGGATACACTGCTGACGAAAAGGAGCGCATTATCGACAATGTTTTCGAGTGCCACGGATACTTCCCTGATTTCAGAACCGAAGATCAATTGCCAGCCGCTGTCCGTAAGATGCGTGAGCAGCCAAAGCCTGAGAAGGAATTGGCTAGCCTCAAGGCCAAATATGCCGCCATGTCTAAGGCTGATGCCGCCTTTACTATGTTGGTCGACCTTGGTATGATGGAGGACTACGACTCATTGGGCGAATATTCTGACGATTTCGCTGACGACGCTCCATAAGCAAGTTCACGAAGCGGAACGAAGTACTGAGTGCATCAGCTATGTGGCATATATCCATGGGATTTAGATAGTCTAGATGAGAGTGAGTGTCAGTAATGACTAAGGTACAGTCACTGCCAAACGGTTTGCCTTCGAATCTACAGATTATGACTTAGAGATCGAGGCTCCACCACAAGCGATTCGTCGAATGTAGAATTGTGGTCAAGAAGACCTGACAACACAACAACTATCCAAGGTTTTTATCGCTCCCATGGCTGGGACGTCCATAACTTTGGGAATGCTGCAGGTGTCATCTGCTTCTTTTTGCTCTATGCATCTTGTGCGTCTGCTACTACAACTGTAGAACAATGGCTCGTGTACCCCGTCGCTTGAGACCACAAATGAGGGTGCGCTGAGGGAGGATATTGAAAACCTCAATGTACTGGTACCGGTACCGTTCACGAGAAACGCCACAGATTTCTGCGACTTTCTCTATTCATTTTCTACTCTTTTGGTGCCGTTGTGAAGCGTTTGAAGCCACTGTTCTGCGGCTGCGCCACTCTAGTTAACTTTATGGGCCGCGAGCAACGGCATTCAACCTGATACGGAGCACACGCAAGTTGATCACAAGATCAGGAATAGCTCCTCCACCTTGCAAAGTCAAAGCCCCAGTTACAGCATCGGTCACCGTGACCGCATTGAGGTTTTGGTCTACTACATTGCGTCAAAGTTGTGCACCTGGAATAACGATATCAGGCGGAGGGTCCTGTCGCTGGAGATGACCGGCTGGCACTGGAGGCAGAAGCGGACATTGTCTCGCTTCAAGACTTGAAATTGTATCTTCGTTCAGCTCTACACGTACCGTACCAAAAGACCACGCCTGCACAAATTGAGCCTGTTGCTGACCTGGAGTAACCTAGTCATTATCACCTTTTCGCCAAAGTACGGCCGCAGCTCCGAAAGTCCCGTTCGGCGACTTGAGGTGGGCGCGAACGTAGAGAACGTAGTCAGCAACTTGTTGCCTGAGATATCCAGACAGAAATGTGAGTACGGAGTGGACGGTTTTTCCCCTGCTGTGAACTTCGGCTACTAAGGGGGCTCTCAGTGGACCACTTTCCGGAATTGATGGATGAAGCGTTCGAAGTGCAGCATCGGGAGCCCGTTTTCCGTCGTCGGTCGCACCGGAGGTGTCGGACGTCACGCCGAGAAGTGCTCCATCGTAGAGGCCCACGGCGAAGTTTTCCATACCATTTGTGAGACTAGTGATACCAAGCCCGTGCCGCATCTTGTCAGTCAGCCCAATAATGTATATTGAATATGTCTCTGTCGTGGGAGAGGAACAGCTGCATCCCCCCAACCCAAGACTGCATTTTCATGACAGCATTCATCACCTTGTGTTTTGGGGGAATTTCCTTGCAACCTCTGGCAACAAGAACGTATGGATAAAGACTGCTATCCTTTCCTTCAAGACGACGTTGAAACTCCTCTGCCGCTTTGACCAGTTGTTTCTCGGTGGCCTTTCCTTCTTGTGAGGCGTACCGGTCTGCTGTTCGAGCTCCGCTTTCCTGTACGCGTCCCAGAAAGGACGACCAGTCAGGACCGAGAGGGTACCATTCGTTTTCACTTGAGAAGTACCATTCGTTTCTACTTGAGAAGTACCATTCGTTTCTGAGCGAGAGGTACCTGCTTGTGTTTCTGGTGTTGGTCTCGTATAGACGGGCACGTCTGTATGATACGCACCAGTACAGTCTTCAATCAAAGACATCGTTGGTCTTCCACTTGGCTTGAATCCCAAAATGTGGCTCTTTTTCTCCTCTTTTGCCACATTATCAATCTGCTACTGCGTCTGCGAGGAGAGGGAGAGGAGAGGGCGAGTCTGGGGAGGCCTCAATACCAGAGATAGAGCGGTGTTCTACCACAGCTACTGCTGTTGTTATTGATTGAATGAGAACAGCGAGCAGCAGCACGCGCCGTACAAGCACGCATATTGAAAACCTCAATGTACAGTACTGGTACCGGTACCGTTCACCAGAAACGCCACAGATTTCTGCGACTTACAGTCGTACGGTCTGTCTTTCGAATAGCTTACCTGGTAATAGGTCTAAGATGTGCATTCCATGAGACGATGAGATTTTCTCAGGTAGTTGTTCTCGCAGGCTTTGTCAGTGCTGAGGCTTTCTCACCCGGACAATTTGTTTCAAAAGCGCTTTGGTGTCCGAGACAGAGCGTGAACCGTGACCAAAGGAAGTGGCCGCTCGTTCAGAAGCTACGACGCAAGGCAAGGAGTGGAGCAGCTGCTGTTGCCTTTGCTTCATTGGCGTTTTGCCAACCCCGAAGCGTTAAGGCTATTGAAGAAGTGACGCCGATTCAAGTACCTTCCAGCTCAGACCAAACTGCTCCTGATATGATACGGCCTGCCGCTGCCGTGATCACTGTTGCAGGGGCGGGTGTGGGGGCGCGGTACGTCATCAAACTTTCGGGGAAGGCAAACACAGACCCGGATAATGGATTCTTAACGTCAGAAGCTACTTCCTTTTTGGATCCTCCAGATGGCGAATCTGACAAGAAAAGTGCGCCTGGGGAAGAGCCTGTTGACGAGGAAGAAACCGTGCAAGCACGGGAGAAGAGGCGCATTGCAGACCTGTTGGAACAAGTCAAGGATGCAGAGAAGAAGGCCTTGGAAGCCACGTCTACTAGTTTCTCGTTAGAGAAGAAGCCTGAGCTCGACATCGATCCAAAAGTTCTCAGAGACGAGAAATTGGCAGAAGAAGCCCGATCAAAGCTTTTGGCGGATCGATCTCGAATTTCCCTCGGGAGTAAGTTGCTCCGTTGTGTGACGAAAGTGGTTGTATTTCATTGATCTCACGCGTGTTGCAAGGATCCCCGAAGCGTGAAGCTAACACAGAAATTGAAGGCCAATCACCATCAGACCCAGTTGCCTCCACTTTGCTGGAACCAGTTGTAGAAGATCCCAATACCCCAGCATCTGACATCACCACCCCTGAGGACGAGTCTGCCATCGCAACTTCTGATCCTGCCACTGTACCGGCTCAGGCTGCTAAGGCGGTCGCTGAGAAGGAGTCCTTTGTCGGAGAAGTCAGTGGTCTGTCGGAGGATGTACAACCTATCGTCGAGAAGGCTTCTGCCATCGCTGATCTTTGCACAGAACCGACTGAGGATGCTAATGCTGACGCTGAGAAGGAGTCGTCTGCTGTCGCAGAAGTCAGTGATGTGGTTGAGGATGTTAAACTAGTAGTCGAGAAGGATTCTTCTATCGCTGATCCTGCGACTGAGCTGGCGGAGGATGCTAAAGCTGCTGTCGTAGAAGTCAGTGATCTGTCGGAGGATGTACAACCAGCCGTCGCGAAGGATTATGTTATCGCTGGTCCTGCTATCGCTGATCCTGCCACTGAACTGGCGGAGGATGCTAAAGCTGTCGCTGAGAAGGAGTCTCCTGTCGTAGAAGTCAGTAATTTGTCGGGGGGTGTACAACCAGTCGTCGAGAACGACTCTGCTATCGGTGATCCTGCCACTGAACCGACTAAGGACACAAAAGCTGTCATTGAGAAGGAGTCAGCAGTCTCAGATGAACCGGTTCAGGATGCAAGACCTGTAGGCGAGAAGGAGCATGTATTCGCAAGTTCTGATCCTGCCACTGAAGAGGATGCACAACCTCCCGTCGAGAAGGAGTCTGCAAGCGATGATTCCATTCCCCCCGTGGAAATGGAACAGTCGGTAGAAGACTCGGATAGCTTCTCTCATGAGGAGAAGCAACGAATCGGGGACGCCGTTTTTGAGTGCCACGGATTTTTTCCTGATCTTCGTGCCGAACACGAACTTCCCACAGGCATCAGAAACATGCGGCAGCAGCCGAAGTCGAAGTCTGATTTGGCAGCCATCAAACAGAAATACGCAGCCATCTCCGACGAGGCAGAAAGAGTGCACACTATGCTTATTGATCTTGGCATGATGGAGAGCTACGATCATCTGGAACCGTATACAGATGACTTTGATGACTACGACCTTTGACTATCTCCTTGACAATGTCAGTGCTTTAACTTTTAAACAGAGCGCTGCGGGAGAAACTTCGTGAATTAGTTTTACAAGTTAGTCTTCCAGTATACCTTTCATCAAGTCCAGCAGCTCCTTGTCGTCGTCAGACATCTCTCCTCCTGAATCGTCCGCTTGTTTGAGAATATCATCAATGCTCGATCCAAAGGACTCTCTGAATTGATCACGAACAGTTGCAAGTTCATCTGGTGGAATGCTACCAGAGTCCTTCATGGTTTTCAGCATGGTCAGCATTTCCTTCAGCTGCGCTGGGTCCATATCTTCTCCGTCTCCTCCACCTCCCATCATGCCAGCCAACGCTCCCATTCCCTCCATACCTTCCATACCTCCCATCATTCCTCCCATCATCTCCTCCATCTGCTTTTGACCTTCCTCTGTCTTCATCATCTCCATCATGTTCTTCTGGGATGCCTTCATGATGATACCCTCCGCTTTTTTCTCGGATATGGCGAACACGTTTCTGAGCAACTCGATGCGATCATTCATGTCCTCTTCCATCTTCATCATTCCCGAGAAAGAGTATGACCCGTACATCTGTTCGAGCTGCGACTTCGGTAAATTGCCTCCGTAAGTTACGGGCTTAATTTCGACGTTCTCAGCAACAGCATCGTAGAGAGAAGCGGCATGGTTCATGAAGTCGATGACAATATTGATAGCATTGAAGGTTACGTCGCCTGTCTCGCCCAAAGAGGAGGACGCAAGATCGATAATGTCAATCAACATGCAATTGACAACATTGGCAAACACTTCTGCCCCCTCTTCCTTTGTGATCCCCGACTCTACAACCGCGTCCTCTAGCATCTTCGTGGCTGCCTCAAGTTCAAACTCGTCCATTGGCATACCCCCCGAGAGAGAGTTGACAGCTGGGAAGCGACCAGGGGCACCAAACGTTAAGAGCTTCGCGAGAAGCGAAGCAACGTTCGGTGCAGTGGCCTCAGAACTGACCAAGACATTTAAGTCAGTCTCGCGATCGTTCTTGTTTTTCTTTGAGAACATCGATTTGATTCCAAGACCTCCGCGCTTCTTCGGCGCAGAGGAAGCAGCTGGTTCAGAGGTGGCCGGAGTTTCTGCCGCTTCTTCAAGTTTAGGTTTTGGGTTATCCACTTCCTCGGTCTCCGCATCAACTACATCTTTAGCTTCGGCATCGATAGCTTCCGCGGTGTCAGGATCTTTGCCACTTTCCTCGGGTTGACCCATTAGAAGTTTGAATTGTCGTTGTCGTTCAGCTTCATTCACGGCACTGGGTTGGGAGACTCGACCGATGACGAACTTTCCACCAACAGCAATTGCCGTGAGTCCCGCAACCTTCGTGAAGAGAGAGGATGATTGCTTTGTCGTGCTTTCTACAATGTCACCTCCATACTCTTCCTGAAATTTTGAATCGTCTTCAAAGTCTCCGATGGAAGCGGACTTGTCACCAGCCACAATCTCGGGAGCTTCGCTTGCCCTAACACGAGGCGAAGCTACATCTGTTGCAGCACTTCCGATATCCGAAGCTGCCTTCGCAGCAGTCGTTGCAGCCGTAGCCGCCGCAGCGGCGGCCGTCGCGGCAACCTTAGCAGCTTCCTTCTCCTTCTTTGAGACTTCTTTGGCTAGCTGTTTTTCTTCTTTTTCAGATTCCTTCTTTGCTTTGGCTTCTTGCTTGGCCTTTTCTTTGGTGGCCTTTGCTTCTTCTCTTGCTTTGGCTTTCTCGGCCTTGATCTTTGCTTTCTCTGCTGCTGCCTTGGCTTTAGCTTCAGCCTTTACATCTTTCTCACCTGTCGACGCTCCTGTTGCCTTGGCCAGTTTTGCCGCCATTTTTTCAGTATACTCAGGATCCTTCGCCAGATAGTCATTGACCGACATTTCTCCTGCCTTGGGCGCATCAATCTGACCATACTTGACCAAGTTTTCCTTCATGGAGGCCACCTTCTTCGCGGCACCAGACGATGGCGTATACAACACCTGTGCATGACGATTGTGATTCTCCTTGTTGGCAAACACAGGGAGTGGATCAATGCCTCTGGTCTTGTAGTCCTCCACCATCATTTTGATGGCGGCACGATTGTATGCCTTTTGGTAGGCGTACGTCTGCTTCTTCATGCCCATCTTCGCCATCTGGGCGTCTGCAAACTGATCAGTCCCTTCAATTTCAGCGAGATCTCTGCCAGTTTTGACCAGGAAGCACTGTCGGTACCCCTCCATGTCGTTGAATGGATCGATCCCCTTATCAAGCAAATCTCTCTGAAGCGCTTCTAGTTCCTCCATCATTGCTTGTTCACGCGCAGTCTTTTCTTCCTTGTACTCCTTCTCAAAAGCCTCGCGTGCCTTGCTGCCCTCCGAGGCTTCAATCGCACGAGCACGGCTGTTGTATTCCTGCGTTTCCTTTAGCTGCTTCTTTTCCATTTCGATCTTGATCGAGTGCATAGCTTTCTTCTCTGCATCGGGGAGAGTAGCCTGTTTGGGAAGCGGGGTAGCAGCTTGAGCAGCTTGTGGGAGTTGTGTGACTGCCACAGCAGTTGCCGCCAATAGAGCCAGACCAATCGGTTTCACTTTGGAGGAAACTACCTTTCTTGCTCGAGAGAAAACGCCACTGCGAGATTGGTCTTCCTCCTCCGAAGGGACTTGTCTCATGAACAAAGCATGGCTGCTACCTCGACGCGTGCGAATAACAGGTTCTTGCAGAAATGCGGGCTGAAAGGCTTCAGCTGATGTCATGAGCAGCAAGCTCAACAAAGCTTGTTTCGCGAAGCGGGCCATGATGGAACTATCGGGCTTAAAAATATATTTTCCTAATAATGCAGATTACTGTTGGTGGTTGGATGACATCGAGTGTGAAGACAGGATGAGGGAGGAGTCGGAACCTGTTGGTTGGAACAGTTGGGGCTGATGGCTTCGCTGCAGATGCCAATGGCTGAAAGATATGATTGGTCATCACCCACCGCACACGTGGAGATCTTTGAATCTTTCACTAAATTTTTCGATGCGAATCCTTTTGATGTACTTCCTGGTTCTTTGAAAGAAGGCTTCCCAACATTTGTTTCAATTCTGAACTTACATGTATGAGTACAATGAAAGACTAATACAGATACATTTAAAAGTTAATCGATCCCATTGTGTTCTGAATGCTTGTTGCCTCTCGCATGATTTTTAGGCGTCCTCTCCTCTCTGTCGCTTTTGCCACGATGCCGTTTTCAAACACGGATGAAAATATTCGAGATATTCTCACAACCTCGAAAACGATTGCATTGGTGGGAGCTTCCAAGGTGAGTGCTTTTCGGCGGCGTGATATGAAAGATGACATCGCCTCACCTCCTTTCCACGTGTAGAAACCACAACGAGCATCAAACTATGTCATGGAGTATCTCATGAACAAAGGGTACAAGGTGATTCCAGTGAATCCGATCTATGCCAAGAAAGGAGAAACAGTGCTGGATCAGAAAGTGTATGCTGACCTGGCAGAAATTGAAGAGCCCATCGATATGGTAGACGTGTTTCGGTGAGTCAAATACATCTTTCTATATCTTACCGGAATGGAAAACTATCTAATGTCTCGCTCGTGAAGAAACTCGGCTGATGCTGGAGGGGTGGTTGACGAAGCGATTGCCGTTGGCGCAAAAGCCGTTTGGTTGCAACAGGG
>JAVCKV010180521.1:0-17329 GCA_032274145.1 Herpochondria borealis | reverse complement strand
GGTATTGGAGAGGTCGGAGTGAGCGTAGGTCCCGCCATAGCCGATGCCACCATCGAAGACGGTGTCATCCGCTCCTTTGACGCCCCAGTCGGTCTGCTGGTTGATTAGAAAATTCCGGGCTTTGATGAGCTGCTCCTTGTATTTTATCGGGCCAGCAACCCAGAGCGCCATGATGGAGGCTGAGGTGGAGTAGGTCGCCATGCCTTTGCCGTAAATTCCACCATCGACTTTCTGCTGCAAGAGAAGCCAATCGAGGCCTTTTTGAATCGGGGAAGGGACGGGCTTTTTAGTGTCATAGGCCGGATCCAAGAGGAGACTGCGGAGAACAAAACCAGTGATGGCTGGGAGCTTAGGGTCGCCCCAGTAGCCGTCCTTGTTTTGCTGGCTGAGAAGGTAATTATTCCCTTTCGCGATGACTCCTTGAGACTCAAGTTTGAGGGAGAGGTGCGCGCCATTCCGTTTCTCCTGCGCTGAGGCAGTGAAGGCGGTGGCGAGGAAAAGAGCGGAGAGGAGGAATTTCTTCATTTTTTAATAGGGTGTGGTTTTACGATGATTTTGACGACGGTGGCTTCTTTTGGGAGAGTTTTTTCGTGTGGTATCCAAACGTCACCAAGCTGGCGATCTTTGCCAGAAAAGTTTATGACAGCTTGTTCGTTGGTATAGATTCCGAAGATGATGCCACCGACTTCGGCTTTGAAGCGGCCTTCGTGCATGTAGGAGCCGGTCGAGAGCCAGGGGCCCTCTTCCATGACGGTGAGGATGGCTTCTGCGGTTTGGACTTCTTCGTTTGGCTTAGGAGCGGCGGTTCTATCGGGCCACTCGATGTGCTGGATGAGTTCGTTGACAGGGAGGCGTTTCTTTTGGTCGCCCTCACCCCATTCGACGATGATGTCGACGAGCGAGGCCGCATGAACCCCTGGCGTGACGACAGGAAACTTGCCGGTGGGCTTCCATTCTTTTTCATCGATGATTTCGAAAAGTTCCTTGGACTCCTTGATGCCGAGGAGTTTCATCCCAATGTTGATATTGAGCGGAGAGACGTCAGTCAAGAAGAGAGTTTCGTGGACCTTGTCGCTCTTGGTGGTGGCGAGGAGGTATTCAATGAGCCCTTTGGTCATATTGACGCCGGCATTGAAGCTGAGTTCGCGTTTTTCCTGATCGATGTGGATTTTTCCGATGGTGACTTCGGTTTCGCTGATACGAATGATCTTGGGTTTGGAATTTTCCGTAGGCTGTTCTGCAGTTTCCTGAGCAAATGCCGAAAGGGACGTTGCTAGCAAAATGGGGATGATTTCTAGGCGCATGAGATTGATGTAGTGGAGACGATCTAGGTTTCGATTCTCTTAGGAATTATTTTTAATCCGGTTCTTCGTTCACTTCTGATTCTCCTTTTTCCTCCTTGTGAAGTGAGCGGGCAAAATCACGCCACATCAAGCGGGTGACTTGGTAGGAGAGGAGATCACAGCCGGATTCTGTCGAGTCGAGTGAGTCGGGGTAGCTCAAGCCGGTGAGGTGACTACGGATGGCTTTGAAAACGGCGAGGGAGATCTCGGAGAAGAATTCCGCTTCATCATCGGGGAGTCGTAGGGTGATGACCGATGAGACCGAGGGGTCGTCGCCGGAGGTAGCGAGCCAGAGAGCGATGGGGCGATCTTCAGGAGCCTCAGGATTGTCGCTATTATTGATGGTGGGGATTATATCGAGTTGGTCTCCGGAGGATTCGCGAATGATCAGGGCGATGTCTAAGATCGCTTTTTTTAAAGCCTCGGAAGGGGGACTGGCGGTTCCCAAGTGGAGATTGAGGCTGAGTTCAGAGCTGGGGTCGATATTCCAGCGGGGAAGTGTGGCGGTGAGAGCCGCGATCCCCTTAGCGGCCTCGGAGAGTGAGTCGGGGTCGGTCTTGCCGGTATCGATAACACGCTCGATGGCGAGAAGGGCGCGTTGGAACTGGCCTCGGGCCCGGAGAGTTGATGACAGTTCGAAGAGGCGATCAGCAGAATGAGTCGCCGCGAAGTCCCGGTATTCTCCCAGGCCGGGGCTGATTCCGAGGTTTCCAAGGTCGGCCTCCGTGATCTTGGGGATCTGGGGTTCCTCAATTTTCTCTGGATCTCCAAGCGTGATAACATCGCCAGAAATCTCTGGTTGATTATCGATTTCCGCTTGCAGACCGGCAATTTCGGAACCGTTGTCTTCGGGCGGTAGGTCAACGCCGGTCGGTTGGAGGAAATCCATGTCCTTGGTACGGAGAAACCAAGTGAGAAGGATGGTCCCAATCACGGAAAGTAGGACAAGGGCCCAATGGATTCGCACGTCACCGGAGAGTGGGAGAGTGAAGCGCGTAGGTGAAGCGTAAAAAAAGAGCCGCCGAGAGAAAAATACTCTCCAGCGGCTCGGAAATATGAATTGAGATCAATCTGCGGCAATTAGTCAGCTGATTTAACCTGGATGGCACGCTTGCCAACACGGTCGCGGAGGTAGTGAAGCTTGGCGCGACGCACCTTGCCACGAGAGACGACCTCAACCTTGGCGATACGAGGGCTGTGGACGGGGTAAACACGCTCAACGCCTGTGCCGTAGGAAATCTTGCGAACGGTGAAAGCGGTATTGATGCCACTACCGCCCTTTGCGAGGACGATGCCTTGGAACATCTGGATACGCTCCTTGCCGCCTTCGACCACGCGATTGTGGACCTTTACGGTATCACCGACGTTGAAGTCGGTGACGTCTGACTTCATTTGCTCTTTCTCGATCTTGCTGATGATATCCATGGTCGTAAAATTGGTTGGCGGGGCGGAGGAACTACGGGAATCGCGGGGCGATTGCAAACGTTTTTTCACAAGGGAAGGTGATTATCACAAAAAAGGCCGGGATTTTACATCCCGGCCCAAAATTAGAGAGTCATCTCACGGATGACTTTAGGGTGTCCCCCCTCAGGCGGACTGTCAGGGAGTCGGTGGTGGAGGGGCGACAGAGGGCGCGCAGGACGAGAGTCCGAGCAACGCTCCCACAACTAAGAGTGCTAGGGTTGTTTTCATAGTAAGCTCTCATGAGAGCGGAGGAGCTTACCACTTATTCCATCAGGATAAACTTAAATTCCGTGATTCACAATTCCTCAGCGAGTTCCTCGGCCACGTAGGTCCAGATTTCCCCGAGAGTGGGGTGGTAGGATGGGATTTCTAGGAATTCGGCGACGGTGAGGTTTTGGTGGAGGGCGACGAGCATGGTGTGGGCGTAGTCGATGACGTGAGGGCCCATGCCGGAGGCTCCAAGGATTTTGCCGGTTTTGCGATCAGCGGTGATGGTGACGTGGCCGTGTTTTTCTCCGACGATCTCGCCTTTGCCTTGGTCATCGAAGCGGTAGGAGGCGGAGACGGGGTCGAAGCCGCGTTTTTTGGCTTCCTCGTCATTCCAGCCGAGTTCGACGACTTCCGGGTCGGTGAAGATGCCAAAGATATTGAGGCGTTCATCCCAAGTCGCGGTGAGTTTTTCGTTCTTGAGGAAGGCGATGATATTTTCGGCAGCGGCTTCTCCCTGCATGACGGCGAGGTGGACGACGCCGAGGGGGCTGGAGACGTCTCCAACCCCGAAGATGTGGGGCTGGGAGCTTTGGCAAAATTCATCGATCTCGAGGCGGCGGAGATCGGTGGGGAAGCCGGCCTTTTCGAGGTCGAGGCCTGCGAGGTTGGGCTTGCGGCCCGAGGCCATGATGAGTTGGTCGCAGGTGAGGGAGGTGTTTTCGCCCAAGGTGAGGTTGAAAAAGGAGCCATCGTGGCTCACTTTGCTGAGAGCTTTTTCGAAGATGATCTCGATGCCGAGTTCTTGGCAGCGAGCCCCCATGGCAGTGGATAGGGAGGCATCGACGCCTGAGATCAAAGGGCGGCTTCTCGAGATGATGGTGACCTTGGAGCCGAGGCCTTCGAAGAGAAAGGCGGATTCCATGCCGACCGCGCCGGTGCCGACCACGACGACCGACTTGGGGATGCTGGGGAGATCGACAATGTCATCGCTGGTCCAGTAGGGAGAGTCGGCGAGGCCCGGGATATTGGGAATCATTTCGACCGAGCCTGTGGCGACGATGATGGCTTTTCCGACCAAGGTTCCGTGCCCTGTTACTTCGACTTCATGGGATGAGGTGAATTTGGCGTGGCCACGGATGAGGTCGAAATCTCCGTTTTCGAGTCCCTTGAGACGGTAGTGTTGGAAGTCGTCAATCAGGCGAGTTTTGCGGGCGCGGAGAGCGTCGATATCTACCGTGGGTTCGCCAACGGTGATGCCGAACTCGGCGGACTCGCGGATGGCGCGCATTCGGCTGGAGGTTTCGAGGAGTGCTTTGGTCGGCATGCATCCGCGGAGGATACAGAGTCCGCCCAGCTCTTTGGCACCATCAATGATCGCGACCTTGAGGCCAGCGGATGATGCTTTCTTGGCAGCGGCATAGCCCCCACTTCCTCCTCCGATCACAATGACGTCATATTGCTTTGGCATGATTCCGAAGATTGCGGGTGGTGCTCCAAAAGACAAGGCACGGTCGTGCTTTCTTTTCGTGATGATCCAACTAAAGTGAGGGCACTTGTGAGATTTATTTTTCTATTTTTAGTCCTCCTCCTTCCTGGGTTCGCCGAACCGCTGAGTCTGGAGCAGATTGAGGCCCGGATCAAAGCCAATGAAACGGCTGAAGATGGCTCCGTAGACGCTGAAGCGATTCAGGTTTGGAGTGACGCCCTCGTGGCTGGGAAGGCGGCTGAGGATTCACTTCTCGTCGAGAAGAAGACCCTGGAGGAGCTTGCCAAGCTCGATAAACTTTCGCCTTTGACCTTGCCTGCGGGCCTTCCTGAGAATGCCTCGATGGCTGACCGGGAGGCCTTTGTTAAGTCCATCGACTACTTGTTAGAAGAGAGCGAGAAGTTGAGAAGCTCGATCGAAAAGAATGCTCTCTCAGGGAGCAATCTGATCGCTGAAGAGACGAAAGTGAAATCGGAACTCCGAGAGCTTAATATTCCCGAAGTGGCCTCAGGCGAATTAGATACGGCGAAGTATCAAAAAGCGGTCCAGACTAAGCTGCAGCTGGAGTCAAAGCTCAAGGAAATCGAAGCAGCAATCGCTCTGCGAAGTCGGGAGGCTGAACTTTACGATGATCGTATTCGGAGACGGAAGTTATATGAAGCTGGGCTAAAAGAACTACGAGGAGCCGAGGAAGAAGGCATCCGACAGCTCAAGAAAAAGGAATCAGAAGACACCCGTAAAACCCTTGAAGCGCTGGGGACCGAGTTTGCCAATGTGCCCCTATTGACTACGATTGTTTCCGAGGTTCGGAAACTGAGATCCGACCGGGATGAGTTGCAGGAGCGCCTCAAAGAGGCGCAAGTGTATGATGCTGGAGTTGAGGGGATTCGGAAGCGGATCGCAGAGCAACATGAAAAAGCCGAAAAACGAATTACGCTTCTGGAAGAATCGAAGCTTGGCGTCGATGACGAAACCGGAATGCTTCTCCGTCAGCAACGGGCACGGCTATCAGGTATTGATGAGATTTCAGCAGAGCTCCGACTCAATCTCGAGCGAGCGGCGCATGCGGAAATTGCCTTAATGAAAATCTCGGACCAAGTGCCAACCTCGCCCGTTCTTACCGAAAAAGAGATCGCAGATATCGTCGCCAAGGATCCAAAGCTCTTACCGGATCGAATCCGCAAACTTCTCAAACTCAGGAGTGATTCCGTAAAAAAATTATCTGAATATTACCGCGATTTAATCGCTGAGCTGACCCGGGGGACGGAGTCAGCAAAGTATGCCATTGTAGAGATCGAAGCCTACTCAAACTTTATCGATAAACGGCTACTTTGGATCAAGAGCACCAAGGCGATCCACTGGACCGAGCCTATCGAGGAGTGGAATCGGGTCGTGGGCCTCTTCAGTCCCTCGACCTTGCTGAAGGTCTGGCAATCCATTCGAGGTAATTTTATCAAGGAAATCGTGGGCTTTATCTTTGCGGTTCTTGTCGCTCTGGCCGTTTTTCTTCGCCGCCGTCGTCTTAGCGAGATTCTGCGGGAAACCAGTCTCGAAGCGGCCCGCCGGAATTGCACCACGATGACTCCGACCGTGAAAAATATCGCGGCAGCACTCGTCCTTTCAATCTGGTTTCCGCTCCTGATTTGGATTGTTTCGGACTTAATCGAAACTCCGGTTGCCTGGAAGGTGGGGCTCGCTCGCCTCTCAATTTTCCTCTTTTCGAACTTGTTGTTTTTGAAGTTCTCTCGTCCGCAGGGACTCTTTGTTTCTCACTTCAAAATGCACCCTGATCGGGCCGCGTTGGTCTACCGAAATCTAAAATGGCTCACTCCGGCTGCGCCTCTTTTCATCTTTCTGGTCCCAGCTTTAACGCAGTGGGATGGCAATAGCTCGTCAGGCCGTGTCGCCTTCGTTTTGGGGATGCTATTGGTCCTTGGTTTTAGCCACCATCTCTTCCATGCTAAGAGATCGATCCTTCAAAAAGAGGGGAAGAGCAATGGTTTTTCTAAGGCCTGCTATTTTCTGATCATGGCGATTCCTGTTGTTTTTTCGATTGGAGCCTGTCTCGGGTATTTCGCTTCTGTTCTCACTCTGCGAGATCAGGTGGGAGCAACTGTTGGGTTGCTGATTTTGGCCTTCATGGTCATTCGTTTCTTAACCCGCTGGACTTTAGTTTCCCGGCGGGATCTGGCCATTTCCCAAGCTCTGCGCCGCCGCGAAGCCACGCTCGTTGAGCGGGAGAATAATGAAGGTAAAGGTGGAGAAAAAAATCCGGATCTTCCTACTCTCGATGAAGTGAAGGCGGAGGCCGTTGATGTCGTCGAGGTAGAGGAACAAACGACGCAACTCCTGAGGCTGGTGACTTACGCGGCTGTCTTCTTCGGTCTTTGGGGGATTTGGCAGAGCACGCTTCCAGCGCTCGCGGTGCTGGATAAGGTGGAACTCTGGAAGGATGGCTCGGTGAGTGCTGCGCCAGCAAGTTCATCTTCTCTGATTCCTGGAATGTCTGCGCCTGCGGAAGCATCGCCTGAGAAGGTGAAGAAAATCATCCCGGCAGATGATGGCCGTATTTCACTACAGGATCTTCTCCTCACGATCATCTTTTTCACGATGACGATGTTGGCAGCGAAGAATATTCCGAGCCTCCTTAGCCTGACTCTTTTCAATCGGATCAAGCTGGGGCCTGGAGGGAATTTCGCGCTGACGACGACGGTGAGATATCTCATTGTCATGGTGGGAATTGTGGTGGCCTTGGCTCAGATTGGGGTGACATGGGGGAAGGTGCAGTGGCTTGCCGCGGCGGTCACTCTGGGGATTGGGTTTGGCCTGCAGGAAATTTTCGCGAACTTCGTGGCAGGGATCATCATGCTCTTTGAGCGACCTGTGCGCCTGGGTGATGTCGTGACGGTCGGGGACATTTCGGGGAAGGTGACCCAGATTAAAATCCGCGCGACGACGATTCAGCAATTCAACAATCGCGAACTCTTGGTGCCAAATAAAGAATTCATCACGAGCCAACTGGTGAACTGGACGCTCAAGGACTCGGTCCTGCGGTTCGAAATCCCCGTGGGAATCGCTTACGGTTCTGACACCGAGAAGGCGAAGGCCGTTTTACAAAAAATCGTGGATGACCATACGAAAGTCCTCGCCGAGCCCGCTCCGCAAATCCTCTTCATGAGCTTCGGAAACAGCACTCTTGATTTTCAGGTTCGCGGCTTTGTGGCGACGGTAGACGACCTGTTGGCGACTCAAAGTGAGCTGCATTTTTTAATCGATAACGCCTTCCGCGAGGCTGAAATCGAAATTGCTTTCCCACAACAAGACATCCACCTCCGCTCGCTCCCCGAGGGGATGAAAATTACCACTGAATCATGACTTCATCCACCCGCACCGGCCTTCTCGATACCATCCGCGAACGCCGCCGTTCACGTCGGCAAGCGAAGCCCGGGGCTGCTCCCGGGTCGCTCGTTTTTGAGGGGATGAAGCGCGTGGATGAGGTCACGATAGAAGTCATTGACTATGGGCCCTCTAAGATCACCCGCAGGTCGCTCCCAGAAATTGAGAGCTGCCGCGAGTTCGCGGGCACCAAAAATCCGACTTGGCTTAATATTACTGGCCTTCACGAGATTGAAATGATTGCCAAGGTCGGGAAAATTTTCGGTATCCCTGATCTTCTGCAAGAGGATATTCTCAACACCGGAAGTCGGCCGAAATTGGAGGCGATTGAGAATGAAGTGTTCATCCAAATTAAAATTCTGGAGCAGTCTAAGGGGGTAGAGAAACTGGATTTGCAACAGCTCTCCATCTATCTGAGCGAGACCACGCTGGTGACATTTTGTGAAACTGACACTCGCATTTTTGACCCAATCTTTCGGCGCCTGCAGATTGAAAAAGGACGTCTGCGTAACCGAGGTTTGGATTATCTTTTGTGGGCCATTCTCGACACTGTTGTCGATCACGCCTTGGTTTCTCTTCATCTGCTCGAGCAAAATCTCATCGAGGTGGATGAACTCATCCAGGAGGACCACACGGCGGTAAGCGCTGCGGATCTGTATTCGTTGAAGCATGAGATCATGTCGATCCAGCACTTCATCCGGCCGAACCGAGAAATCATCCACGCCATGCGGCAATCGGCGACTGACTTAATCACCGATGACCTCACTCCCTTCCTCGATGATTTACGAGACCACACCATGTCTCTCTTCGACGAGTGCGCCGCCCTTAATGACTACGCCGCTGGGATCCGCGAGTTCCTCCTCGCTGAACTCAACCAGCGCATGAATAACGTCATGAAGGTCCTCACCTGTATCTCGACCATCTTCCTGCCACTCACTTTCCTGGCCGGAATTTACGGGATGAATTTCAAGCACATGCCCGAGCTTGAAGTCCCTTGGGCCTACCCGCTCTTGTGGCTCGTATTCCTGGGGGTAGGGGGATTTTTGCTCTACCTTTTCCGAAAGAAGAAGTGGCTTTGAGGAAAAGAATGGGACCGTGCAATGAAATGAAAAATGGGCCGATCAAACTTTGTCGGTGTCGTCCAAGGGCGGAAATAATTTGCTCAGTCGAAGCTTGCTTTTCCGTTCAGCAACGCAGTTGACAGAAAGAAGTTGGTTGCTAGAGTGCGCGCCTTTCCGCTTGGGCTGACACGCAATCCTTTCGGGAATTCTGACCAAAACTTCTCTAAGAGACACAGACCAATGGCTACTAAAAAGAAGGCTGCGAAAAAAGCCGCCCCAAAAACAAAGAACGTTTATTACTTCGGCGCTGGAACATGCGACGGAGACGGCTCCATGAAAGCCCTTCTCGGAGGCAAAGGTGCGAACCTTGCTGAGATGAGCAGCATCGGAATTCCTGTTCCTGCCGGATTCACGATCACCACCGAAGTTTGCACTTACTACAACGACAACGCGAAGAAGTATCCTAAGTCTCTCGATGCTGAGATCGAGGAAAACATCACCAAGGTCGAAAAGGCCATGGGCAAGAAGTTCGGCGACCTCGAGAATCCACTTCTCCTTTCTGTCCGTTCCGGTGCTCGCGAGTCGATGCCCGGCATGATGGACACCATCCTCAACCTCGGCATTAACGATGAGGTTGTCGAAGCTCTCGCTACGAAGACGGGCAATCCTAAGTTCGCTTGGGATTCCTATCGTCGTTTCCTCCAGATGTACGGCAGCGTCGTCATGGAAGTGGAAGCACACGCTGGTGAGCACCATGACCCATACGAGGTCATCCTCGATGAAGCCAAGGCCAAGGCCAAGGTGAAGGACGACTCCGGTCTCAATGAAGCTCAGCTTCGTGAAGTGGTCGCCGAGTTCAAAGCGCTCATCAAAGACCGCTCCGGTAAAAATTTCCCTGAAGATCCTCGTGAGCAGCTCAAAGGAGCAGTGAGCGCCGTCTTCAACTCCTGGCAAAATGACCGCGCGACGGTCTACCGTCAGAAGTATGGTATCCCCGCCGCTTGGGGAACCGCCGTCAACGTCCAGGCCATGGTCTTCGGTAACACAGGTAAGACCTCCGGAACCGGAGTGGCTTTCACTCGTGACCCCGCGACTGGCGAAAACGTATTCTACGGTGAGTATCTCATCGATGCACAGGGCGAGGATGTCGTCGCCGGTGTTCGCACACCTAAGCCCATCGCCAAGATGGCGAAGGATCTTCCCAAGTCTCACAAAGAGCTTCTCGAAACTCGCACGAAGCTCGAGAAGCACTTCCGCGATGTGCAGGACGTTGAGTTCACCATCGAAGAAGGTAAACTCTGGATGCTGCAGACCCGTAACGGGAAGCGCACTGGTTTCGCTGCCGTGAACATCGCTCTCGACATGGTGCAAGAGAAGCTCATCAAAAAGGAAGAGGCGATCCTTCGCATTCCTGCCGATGACCTCAGCCACCTCCTCGCTCCGATCTTCGACACCAAAGCTGAGAAAGCTGCCACGAAAGTTGGCAACGGTCTTCCTGCTGGTCCAGGTGCCGCTTCTGGTAAGATCTACTTCTCCGCTGAAGATTCCGTCAAGGCGGCTGCCAAAGGCGAGAACGTCATTCTTGTTCGTCAGGCCACTTCTCCCGAAGACCTTCGCGGCATGATCGCGGCTGATGGAATTCTCACCACCGAGGGTGGTGCTTCCTCACACGCGGCACTCGTTGCCCGCCAGATGGGTAAAGTTTGCGTCTGTGGTGCTCACGGAATGACCATCGACTATTCCAAAAAGACTCTCTCCGGAAACGGCGTGACTCTCAAGGAAGGCGACGAGCTTTCCCTCAACGGATTCGTCGGGAACGTCTACCAAGGTGGCATTAAGTCTTCTCCTTCCCAGGTCATTCAGGGCCTCATCGAGAACAAGGCTGCGGCCAAGCGCTCCGCTACTTACAAGAAGTTCATGGAACTCATGGAGTGGACCGATAAGCATCGTAAGCTTGGTGTCCGCACCAACTCCGATACCCCTGAGCAGGTCAAGCAGGCGATCAAGTTCGGTGCTGAAGGCATCGGCCTCACCCGCGCCGAGCACATGTTCTTCGAGGGCAACCGCATCGACGCTGTCCGTGAGATGATCCTCGCTGACGACGACGAAGGTCGCGCGAAGGCACTCAAGAAAATCAAGGTGTTCATGAAGAAAGACTTCAAAGGAATCTTCAAAGCACTCGACGGTCGCCCCGCGACTATCCGTCTCCTTGATCCACCACTTCACGAGTTCATCGGCACGATGGACACCGCTCAGAAAAAGGATCTCTCCAAGAAGATCGGCATGAGCGCCGCTGCCATCACCAAGCGTATTCACTCTCTTCACGAAGAGAACCCAATGCTTGGTCACCGTGGTTGCCGTCTCGGCATCAGCTACCCAGCGGTCACCGCGACTCAGGTCGAGGCCATCCTCGAAGCTGCCGCAGAAGTTCAGGCCAAGGGCACCAAAGTTCTCCCTGAGATCATGGTCCCACTCGTCTCCTACGCTCGTGAGCTGGAACTCCAGAAGCAAGTCATCGACGCTACCGCCGATGAAGTCCGCAAGAAGCTCGGTCTCAAGAAGTCTGAACTGAAATACACCGTCGGAACCATGATGGAAATCCCTCGTGCCTGCCTGACTGCTTCTGAAGTGGCCAAGCACGCTGAGTTCTTCTCCTTCGGAACCAACGACCTCACGCAGACTGGCCTCGGTCTTTCCCGTGATGACTCCTCCAGCTTCCTCCCAACCTACCAGGATGCGGAAGTTCTCAACAACAACCCGTTCTCCGCTCTCGACCAAGAGGGTGTCGGCCAGCTTGTTGAAATGGGTGTCAAAGGTGGTCGCGAGACTAAGAAGAAACTCAAGATCGGTATCTGCGGCGAGCACGGCGGAGATCCTGATTCCGTGAAGTTCTTCCACCGCACTGGACTCGATTACGTTTCCTGCTCACCGTTCCGTATCCCGGTTGCAAGACTTGCCGCCGCGCAAGCCGCTCTCGAGGAAAAAGGAATGGCCCGCGGTGAAGTGAGCTAATCGCTGACTCTACAAAACTTCAAAGCCCCGTCTGTGAAAGCAGGCGGGGCTTTTTTGTGATCGCACCTCATCTTTAAAAAGTTTGAAACGTCCAATCAAATTCGATAGTTTGGTCGAAGTGAAACTCCCAGGAAAAATTTCCAAGCAATCTGTTCGAGCTCTTATTATTGGAGGACTCGTGGCAACGATTGTTTCTAGTTTATTCTACCGAACCCGCATGCGAAAACTTGAAAATTCAGTAATGTATATGAGTGACGCCCGGACTCAGAACGACTTGATCTATCTGACTCCAATGGCTAATGAAGTTTTGAAGGGACGGGATGATTTGGATATGTATCGTCTGAAATGGCACCTTACGATGTTGTTGAACATCACGGTCAATCGCGCGCAAGAGTCTGATCAAAAAGCCGGGGTGATACCGGGTCTCGCTGTTTTCGGCGAACAACCATCCTTTCTTGATTCAAGGCTAATTGTTGCGGCGGCAAAGGCGGTTCGTCAGCTTGAAGAAGAGGAGCCAAATCGTGCGAAGGCCCGGCAAGACGAGTGAGTATTTGAAGTAATCCTATAAGCGAGAGATGGGCCTGGTCGCCGCCCTTTCGGAAAAAGGAATGGCCCGCGGTGAAGTGAGCTAATTGGTGACTCTACAAAACTTCAAAGCCCCGTCTGTGAAAGCAGGCTGGGCTTTTTTGTTGGGATTATTTCCTGCAGGCTGCGGCGGACAGGAATGTCCACACTCCATATTGGAGGATGGGCTTTTAGCCCGTTTTTAGCGGCTCTCTCATTTGCGGAAATCTAAGCTATTCCCAGATCGCGGGGAAGAGTTGGGAGGGATCTCGATCTGGTTCGGGTGAGAATTTGGTGCGAAAGAATGGGCCGAGTTGTTCTGACATTTCGATGACAAAGGTCGATGTGTCGCGAGCGTAGCTTTGGTTGAGATCGAATTTGGTATGAGAAACGATTTCCCAAGTTTCTAAGTCACGGCTCATTTGAAGTTTGAGATCACTAAAGATGGCTTTCGAAAGCGAGAGGTAGAATTGTTCCCCGATTTGAGTCAGCTCTAGAGTGGCGGGATGGTCGGGGACATTGGGGGCGGTGCGGTCGAGCCACTCTTGATAATTTGTCCGTCCATCTTGGTCGGGATCGTCGGGGGTTTCTCCAGGGAGAACCTGTTCGAAGTTGAAAACCTCCCAGCCGTCCGTGATACCGTTATCGTTGGCATCAGCTCCGAGGAGGGTGACTTCAGAAAAGGTGGCGCAGGCTTCTGCTCCGCTTTCGGAGGATTGCACCATGAGATCATAGGAAGCTGGAGGGAAGGTGATCGGGAAGAGGACTACGGGCTTCCATGTGATTTTATCTTGGGAGAGATAGCAACCGAATCCGCCGCCGTCCCATGAAATTTGCACCCAAAAAGGAAAGGTCATGCGGTCTTCGGGAATCGTCGCTCGGGAGGGTTCCCATGATTCATAGTTGAGCCCAATCTTTCCATCGGTGTCGACTAGCAGGGTGGCTCCTGCGATGTAAGGGACTTCAACTCGATCGTGTAAACTCACTGCTGCTTGTGATCCGGGAGGTCCGGTGATCGCATCGATCCGGACCATTACTCCCGGCCCATCAGTGAGGCAGTCTTGGCTCACTCCAAGGAGTTTTTCTGATGATGATCGCAGCACGATCTGATCCTCCGAGCGGCCTGCTAGAACCTCATTCGGAACGGGCTGCCAATGACTCGCAGGCAAGAAAGGCAATAGATCGATGTCCTCAGCAGGTAGTAGTCCCGAGGGCATCAGTAAGACTGAGACAACATGTCGAAGTTTCATTCCGAGGAGCTTAGCGAAGTAGGTTTGATGAACAAGCAGGGAGTTCTTGGTTTGGCGTTACGGTAGAGATTGGATGATCGGGATTGTGGGACCAGCCGAAGAAGCCGTTGTCGTAATTCCGGGCTTGCAGGCCGAGGAGATGGGCGACGAGGAAGGCGATACTGGAGCGCCAGCCGGTGCCGCAGTAGAAGGTGACGGCGGTTGAGCCGTCGGCGACTTTGTCATCGATGATGCCTTGTTTGCGCCAGCGGTTAGCGACTTTTTCGAGATGGGGGGCGAGGCGCTTGGTGGTGCCGTCCATGAGGTTCTCCCAGTCGCCTTGGTGGATCGCTCCGGGGATGTGACCGGCACGGGTGAAGAAGGTGTATTTCATGGGCGTGGTGCCGTCCCATTCGCCTTCGGTCCGCACGTCGATGAGCTTGCCGACTTCTGAAGTGGGCGCGCCATCTGCGATTTGTTCAACCGCTTCCATGGACGCGAGATATTCAGTGCGGAGAGTCCACGTCTGCTTTGGTTCTGCGGGACGATGGGGAAGATCCCAGACGTTTTTGATATGGGGATCTGATATTTGGCCGTGCTCGATCCAACTATCAAGTCCTCCATCGAGCAGGCGGACGGTGCGGACTCCGGCATATAACAATCCCCAGACGAGGCGCGCGGCGGCCATGACGCCATCGGGGTCGCTGCCGTAAACGACGACACGAGAATCTGGGGTGATGCCTAGGTGTTCGAGCGCCTGAGTGAGCTCGGCTCCGGGCATGATGTTGGATTCGGAGGGGTGGTCGTAGAAGGGGTAGTATTTGCTCCTGTTCAATCCGGCTTCTAGATAGGAAGGGTGGATTTGAATGGCCCCAGGAATGTGTCCGAAGACGGGCATTTCGGGATCGAGAGGATGATCGATCGAGGAGAAGTGTGCTTCGAGCAGGATGAGCTTTTCCTTCAATGCGGGGGCGACGGCGGAGGCGATGAGGTATTCGGGATCGACGAGGGCGAATTGAGCTTCGGTATCAGGGGGGGAAACCATGGCGGGGCTGTGTTGGTTTGGGGCGAAGGACGTCATTGTAAACTCGCGGTGAGAGTTCTCCCTTACAGAAATATTGCCAGTTTTTTTGTCTTTCTGTTCATTCTGGCCGGCCGCGCAAATTTTTATCTGTAAAAAGGTTCAAGGATCGTTCTGAAGGTTTGGGTTGGTTGATTTTTGGTGGGTTAGTTGTTTTCGTTTTTGAGGTAGATTTTCCCGATTTCCCAGGTCTCTGAAATTTCAACCAGGACCCCGGTGACGAGGCGTTCCAGCGAGTCTTCGCTTGGGAAGACTCCCACCACCCGGGTCCGGCGTTTGATCTGGCTGTTGAGATTTTCACAGCTGTTTGAGGTCCGTAGTTTTTTCTGATGCGCTGTCGGCACATCAAATACGGCAAAGCCTTCGGGCAGATTTTCTTCTGCCCAGGCGGCCACTTTGGGTTGTTCTGTTTCCCAGCGTTTAACGAAGGCTTGGAGCCGATCACGGGCATGTTCCCGCGAGTCGGCGTTGAAGATGGTTTTAATTTCGGCGGCGATCGGACTCTTCAAACTCTGCTTGGTAATGTGATCCTGGGCGTTCTGCTGAAGGTGGAATTGGCAACGTTGCCAGGGGCTTGCGCTGAAGGCTGCTTTGAGGGCAGCACGCAGGCCGGGGTGGGCGTCGGAGACGATGAAGTCGGGGATGCCAACACCGCGTTCTTTGAGGGCGGTAAAAAATTCCCGCCAATGAACTTCGGCTTCAGATAGGGCGCACGAGACGCCGAGGACGACGCGTTTGCCATCGCTGCGGCGCACGCCGATGGCGATGAGGGTGGCGCAGTCGCGCACGATGCCGTCGATGCGGACCTTGTAGTAGGTGGCATCGACGATGAGGTAGCGCATTTCTTCAAGTCGGCGGGTGCGCCATTTTTCAAACTCTTCGTCGAGCTGTTTATTGAGGTTTGAAACTTGGCCAGAGGAGACTTCGAGGCCGCAAAGTTCTTCGACGATTTTGGTGACGCGGCGGGTGCTAACCCCTTGCACATACATGGTGGCGATGGCTGATTTGAGGGCGCGCTCGCTGCGAGATCCTTTTTCAAGAAGCGAAGTGCGAAAAATCTCGGAGCTGTCGCGGACTTGGGGCACGACGAGGTCGAGTTTGCCAAAAGAGGTGTGGAATTTTCGAGATTTGAAGCCATTGGCGTAGCCGTCGCGCTCGGAGCTGCGTTGATGCGGGGCGACGCCGAGATGTTGTTCTCGTTCGATGAGCATAGCTGCGTTCATGAGAGTTTGGGCTATGGTGATGAGGCCGTCGCTGAGGCCTTCTGAAAGAAGGGTGTTGATGAGTTGGTCTCCGAGGGTATTCTGATTTTGTTCGTCCATGGTTCTATTTTGTTGTGGTTAGAACCTTCAGATTGGGGCCTTGGGCGGACTCTGCCAACCCCAGATGGGGGGCGGCGGTCCGCGCATGAGCGCGATTCCACTCCGGCCCGGCTACGCCGGACCTCCGTTCCATCGCGCTCATGCGCGGGGGAGCTTCTGCGGAGACACTCAACTCAAGTTACAGACAAATTTTTACACTACCGTTGAAGTTGTCTTATCCGAACTAGCGTGAACTTGACCCCACAGATGGGACCGTTTTAAGCAGCAGAGTCGGTGGGCCATGTTTTTTCGGAATGGGGCTTGTGCTTTTCTGTCAAAACTAGTGTATTCTCTAAAATTATCATCAATGAAAAAGCAGCTTAAAGTCAGTTTTATGAGCACCGCTTGGACGATGGTGGAGGGGGCGAAAGGTGATGGCGGTGAGGCTGAAGCTTATTTGGCAACTTTGTGTGAGGCGTATCGGTATCCGGTTTATGCCTTTATTCGGAACCGGGAGCAGGATGCGGAATTGGCGCAGGACTATACTCAGTCGTTTTTTTAGGAGCTGATTTTTGGGAAGAATATTTTCCAGTTAGCGAGGAGGGATGGGGGGAAGTTCCGGACTTTTATTTTGGCGTGTTTGAAGAATTTTCTGAGTGGGAAAAATCGTGCTCTACAGGCGAAGAAGCGAGGCGGTGAAGTTGAGCATTTGGAGTTCAGTGATTTGGAGATGCAGTTCCAAGAAGAGGAGGCTGGGGTGGCTGATGTCAGTTTGTCGTTTGACCAGATCTGGGCACGGACTGTGTTTGATCAGGTTTGGTCTAGAATCGAGAGTGAGTATGAGGAGGCGGGGCATGCCCAACAGTTTCAGGAGTTGCGGAGACACATGATGGGGGAGACTGAGGATGGCTACGCTGAGAGTGCCGAGCGTTTGGGGATCAGTGAAGGGGGGGTGAAGAAGGCGGCGTTTCGGTTGAGAGGGAGGTTCAAGGGAGCGCTCCGGGAAACGGTGGGGAATCAAGTGGAGCATCCATCGGATGTGGATGATGAGATTTCGTATTTGATCCGCATGATTTCATGAAAGGGGAGGTGAAACGGAAGGGAGGAAAGAGGCGCTCTGTGATGGTGGTAGTTTGTCTGGCGGGGATCGTTGGCCTCTTTCTAATTTGGTTCAGAGGGTGT
>JAVCKV010180520.1:0-46090 GCA_032274145.1 Herpochondria borealis | reverse complement strand
TCTTTGTTTAACAAAGATTTTCCTGTAGCATCTAAAATAGAGATACCAACTACCTTTTCAGAAGTTTGATAATCTATTAAAATTGCTGAGACAGTAGAAGCAACTTTTAAAGTTGACGGAATAACATTACTTGATCTTGTCAAAGGAGGACAAGGTACACAACCATCTAATCTAAAGGTAGTAGCACAAATGACGGTACAACCATTCGTATCGACAACATTCAGAATGTATTGTCCTGCATTCAAGCCAGTGAAATTACCTGTACTATTAGAATAAGTAGTAGCTGAATTAAAGTTCGCTAAATCCATTTGATATGGAGCCGTTCCGCCCGTTACATTAAGGACAACAGCACCATCATTTCCTGTACAGCTTTCATCTATTAAAGTATCTACGCTTACTACAATTGGTGCTGGGCTAGTCACTACAGCTGTTGCTATCGAAGTACAACCTTCCGCATCTGTTAGGGTAACGGTATAAGTACCGGCACATAAATTATTTAAAGTAGCACTTGTACTTCCATTGCTCCATTGATAAGTATATGGGGCAACTCCTGTTCCAGTTACACTAGCGGTACCGTCACAAATATCCGAACAACTTGTATTGGTTGATAAGGCAATGGCACTACAACAAGTTGTTGTATCAATGGTAATTGTAGTATCTGTACAACATCCATTCGCATCTGTTATAGTCACACTATAGGTATTGGCACAAAGGCCTGTAAGGCTGTTACTAGAACTTCCATTTGACCAATTGTAGGTATAAGGTGCCGTTCCACCACTTGTATTTACTTGAGCTGTTCCATCACAAGATGCTACATTGGTACAATTTAAGTCACTATAACAATTGCCTCGTCCAGAGCAGTTACTAGCTGCATCAGCATAGTTGAACATACAAGAGAATCCATAATCGGCATCTTTGTTATTCGCTGCAATCCCTACTTGTAAACCATATCTGTAATTAACAGGTTTGTGCGTTAAATCTAAGACCATTCCACTATAACTTCCAAGACCTGTTAAGGTATTTGATTGAGCAGCATCCATGATATAGTACGTCCAATCGGTATAGTTTTGTCCTACAACATTCGCTCGTCCTTTGTATCTACGCCCCAATGCAGACCAGTTGGCCCAGTCCATTCCATTTGTGAAATGCATATCTACTGCCCAACGTTTAGTTACATCTGAACGGTTTACTATAATTCCTGTAACTCGAGCCGTCCCATTTGGATATTCGTATAATCGACCTGAATTGTTCTCAAAAGCAAACCTACTGTCTGGTGTATTTGGTAAGTTTGGTAATCGAATAACATACTTATTATTTCTCCAGTCTGTGGCAATACAAGTTGTACTATCCGCACTTGTGCAGCTTACATTGGTCGTTGTTACATTTATCAATAATGGTGCAGGACTAGTCACTACAACAGTTGCTATAGAAGTACATCCATTGGCATCCGTTATGGTAACTGTATAAGTACCTGCGCATAAATTGTTTAAAGTAGCTGTTGTGCTACCATTACTCCATTGATAAGTGTAAGGTGCCAAACCTGTTGCCGTTACACTTGCAGTACCATCACAAAACCCTGGACAACTTACATTCGTTGAAGAGGTAAATGCAGTACAACAAATGGTCGTATTAATGATAATCGTTGTGTCCGTAGAACATCCATTTGCATCTGTAATGGTCACACTAAAGGTATCAGCACAAAGTCCTGTAAGGCTGTCACTAGAACTTCCATTTGACCAATTATAAGTATAAGGTGCTGTTCCACCACTTGTACTTACTTGAGCTGTTCCATCACAAGAGGCGGTATCTGGACAACTTAAATCACAATTGAAATCACCATGACCTGTTAAGTTAGAATTTGCTTCTGTGTAGTTGAACCAACAAGAGAAACCATAATCAGAATCTTTACTGTTCGCTGTAAGACCTACTTGTAAGCCGTATCTATAGCTAGCTGGTTTGTGTGTTAAGTTTAATACCATGCCATTATAATCTCCAAGACCTGTTAAGGTATTTGATTTGGTAGCATCCATTATATAGTATGTCCAATCGGTATAGTTTTGTCCAACAAGACCTGACTCATCTTTGTAGTCACGACCTAACGCTGACCAACTTGTCCAGTCCATGCCATTTGTAAAGTGCACGTCTACGGTCCAACGTTTATTTACATCCGAACGATTTACGATTGTTCCTGTAATTCGAGCCGTTCCATTTGGATATTCATGTAATCTACCTGAGTTGTTCTCAAATATAAATTTACTATCTCCTGTATTTGGAAAGTTTGGTAACTCAATAGCATGGTTGTTATTTCTCCATGCCGTTACGATACAAGTCGTACTATCTACTGTTGTGCAACTTACATCTGTCGTTGTTATGTTTACTAATAATGGTGTAGGTTCTGTTATTACACTAGTCAAAATTACTTCACAGCCATTTGCATCTGTTGTGGTAACGGTATAAGTACCACTACATAGATTACTAAGCGTACTATTCGTTCCGCCATTTGACCAAGCATATGTATAAGGAGCCGTTCCGCCTGTTGTAATAATTGAGGCTGTTCCATCACAGGTTCCTGCACAAGTCGCATTCGTTGAAGTTACACTTGCTTGGAATGATGTAGGATTGGTTAAACTTACTGTTCCTGTTGTAGAACATCCATTCAAATCTGTTGCTGTTACGGTATAAGTCCCTGCACACAGATTTGTAAGTGTTGAACTTATAGACCCATTACTCCACAAATAAGTATATGGTACTATGCCATTAGATACAACTGCTGTAGCTGTTCCATCACAACTTCCTGCACAATTTATTGCAGTCGTTGTTATGTTTATTAATAATGGAGTAGGTTCTGTTATTATAGTCGTCAAAATTACTTCACAGCCATTCGCATCTGTTATGGTAGTAATATAAGTACCACTACATAGATTACTAAGCGTACTACCTGTTCCTCCGTTTGACCAAGCATAAGTATAAGGAGCCGTTCCTCCTGTTGCAATAATTGAGGTCGTTCCGTCACATGTTCCTCCACAAGTCGCATGGATTGAAACAAAGCTTGCTTGGAAAGCAATAGGATTGGTTAAAATGGTCGTCCCTGTTATAGAGCAGTTATTAGCATCAGTTACCGTCACTCCATAAGTTCCTGCACACAAGTTGCTAAGTGTTGAATCCGTAGATCCATTGCTCCACAAGTAAGTATATGGTGCTATTCCGTTAGATACAACAGCTGTAGCCGTTCCATCACAGCTTCCTGCACAATTGATTGCAGTTGTTGTTAGGTTAATATTGAGTTGGCAACATTGATTAAGTACATTAATCGTTGTCATAGTTGTATCGGCACTACAAGGACTTGTTATAATATGTGTAATGGTATATAATCCAGCCACAACACCATTATAGGTATGAGTTGGATTCACAGCTGTGCTAGTATTACCATCTCCAAAATCCCAAAAATGTGTTCCACAAGTAGCAATACTCGCTAAAGTAAAGCTGTCTCCTAAACAAGGTTCGATTACACTAGTAGTAAACGATGGATCTATAGTAGTTTGAACCGCTATTTCCGCTGTATCAATACCTGTTGTTGCACCAATGTTACAACTTTGTCCCAAGGTAGCACAGAATGCAGTATCTCTAATAATAGAGGTAGCAATAATGCTATAAGGACCACAAGTTAGCGTCTGATCTAGTTCTAAATCAAAATTGAAACTGGCTGTTGCACCAGATGCCAAAGGATTTGGGTAATCAAAGATTAATAAGTCAACTCCTCCTCCTTGAGGCTGAACGATTGGATTCGGGAGGTAAGATCCCAATACATAAGTCATTCCTGCTGGAAGCGTAACTTCTAATTTGTTTAGTGGGTTTAAATTACCACTAGATTGATTTTGTACGTTAACAATCGCAGCTACTTGGTTGACACAATTAGAAGAGTTATTCACTAAACTTAAGTCTACCTCTGTAGTATCTAATGCAGCAAATCCATTGATAAAGATTTTTTTGCGAGCATTTAAATCTACTAATTCGTTACAGTTCGTATTTCCACGGGAGTTAACACTGATCAAATTGTAAGGATCAAAAGCACAACTAGCCGCCAAACTATAATTTAATCTAAGTTTATTGCGCAAGGTGTCTCGAGTACCAACAAAGTTATTTGCCAAGCCAGGTATTATGGACGTTAAATCCCATCCTGGCGTATTTACTCCAAATTGATCTACTGCCGCAGGCAATGGTTGAGGAGTCGTTCCCAAAGGATATTCATAAGTTGCCCCTGGTTCTATGGATAATCCTGCTGGTAGTTCCATAAAGTGGACGATATCATCCATGTTGGCTTCTAAGGAACTAACTAATAGGATTTTAATATCAAAGGGAGTACAAATATCAATGGTATTACTTGGTGGAAAAGTAACTCGTGTTTGTAAGTTGGCTCTTCTAGAAATATACTGCAATGGTATGGTATCTGTATGACAAGCCATTGGATTATAGATCAAATCTGGGCTACAAGACCAACCACTGAATACTTCTAAAGTATTTAATTTACCAGGAGTACAATCGCTATTTATTGTTGTAATAGATAGGTCAATACAAGAGCTTTCTACCAACATTCCAGTATTTACATAAATAAAGTTTCCTATTTGGCTAAAAGGCAATGAAATAGCTCCATTGCTCAAATCAACAATGTCTATTACCGTTAAATTACCAGAAGTATCATTGATGTAGATCCAGTTATTATCTGATTGAGTATTTCCATTGTTACAAATTCTTATATTCCACTCCAAATCACTTTCAAATCCTTCGATAACGGTCAATGAAGCATCCATTTCTATCTTAGGCGTACTGACTGTTACTTCCCAATTGGTGTTTACACTGTCGTATTCATAACAAGCAGGTGTTGGAGCAGAGGCATAATTTGTATACCCATACTCAGAGGGGATTACATTATCTCCAATGACAATGTCACAATCTCTTGACACCAAAAATTCAATGACTCGTACCCGATCGTCGATTCGATCCAAAAGAGGCCATCCATTAGCATATAAATCACTTCCAATAAAGGTTAGTTTTCCAGTTATAGGATCAAAATTAGGGTTAACCGTAGAAGCGGGCCCATTATTAAACCTAATAGAACTAGGAACATAATACATTCCTTTAGGGAGGGTATAACATAGGGTATCATCCCAAACATTAACTGGTCGAAATTCATTAGGAAAATCATCTAAAATACCCAATCCTCCAATTACCTGACTACCAAACTTAAATTTATGTTCTCCACAAGGAGCAAAACGACCTAAATTAGTATTTCCAATTTGGTTTTCGACAATTGTTTTGGTTTTTAATATCGTAAACTCTGCGCCCAAAGAAGTACAGACTACAGTATCTCCATTCGTATCTACATAGCCATGTAAAGCTCTGAATCTCGGAAATTGATAGGCCCCTAAAGGAAAATCGTCCGTTTTGTTAACCGCTAGATATAATTCAATATTCAAACTATCTCCATCTTCTAAGATTCCTACCGTACTAGCGATGGCATTACTTGCATCAAATTCCATTTGATGGGTGCTAGCAGGAGCGCCGTTGGTCGTAAATCCTGGCAATGCTGTTGGTACCTTATAAGTGGTTCCTGTACTAGCATCGTAAATGGTCCATTCTCCTCGTGCATAATTAAATGACTGGTCGAATGCTGGAGCTCTATACCACACTTTAACGTGTGCATTATTGGTTGACAATCCTGTTCCAATGGCAGCATATCCTTCAGAATAAGCTTGCACGGTATCACATTCGTAAGCCCGATTTAAAGCCAGACCTAGTGTAGAAGGAGAAACTAGCGTAGTTTGTGTCGCATCTGTCCAACCTAAGGTTGTTCTATTTACCTCAAAACTACTGGTTCCAAAACATGGAGGACCAGGACAACTTCTTGAGATAAATTGACTTTGGCAACCCAAATTAATTTCATCTCCACAGTCACAAGAAAAAGCACTTCGCCATTCTAATATAGCACCAACAGTAAGTGGGATACTACAGTCTGTTGTCAAATCAAGGCTAAAAATATTGGTTGCTTCTCTACCAACTACTTGCCCTCCAAAAATGGTTACTTGACTTCCATTAACGGTAAATGTTGTTGGAACACCGTTCACTAGTACTGATCCTGGCACTATTTGAAAGCTTGGATCTAAGGTTAAGTACGTTTTTACTTGACTACTATCACATTTTAAAACAGAAATAAAAGAACTTGGAAACTGGCTTTTGAAACGACCTGATTCATCAAATATGAAGCTATTTTCGAAAGTAACCGTAATGGTATCATTTGGAAAAATATCTGGAGGTCCTGTTACCAAAGAAGCCGCATTTGGGTTTCCTTGAATCGCAGCATTACGAAAGTTTCGTCCCCAAACAGCAGTACCACAATTATTGTATCCAAGGATACTTTCTCTAAAAAATTGGTAATAAAAATCTACTGGACAATTCGAAAAGGCTAAGGGCGACTCTAATAAATAATGATACGTGGCTAATAAGGTCTCTCCAGAGGCCAAATCATCATAATAACCATCATTATCCAAATCATCCAAACCTCCTACTCCATCAGGATCTGTTGTAAAGAAATTATCAAACAATAGCTCTTTTCGTTCTCTAAGATTACCTCCACCATTAAAGACTATCGTATTAGTAGGAACATTAGCAGCAAATAAATCTACACCATTTAGATCTACTCCTACATAGTTCATTATCTCTTGATTGGATTCATAGCGCATGACTACATTATAATAGTTAGCTCCTCCAACAGATGATTCTATTCCTGTATTGTTGTACTCTACTACAATTACTCCAGTATCTGCACAACCAAAAAAGGTCGGTTCATTGATTATGATATCGGACTCAATAACAGGTTGTCCACCAATTAAAATAGTATTGGCATAAGCATTATCTTGTTGACAAGTATCCAATGGATTACAACCCCAAAAGGCAGTATATTTGGTTTCGCCTCCAATACAAGTCAGCATTGTTATGGTATCAACTAAGGTTAATACTTCATCTAGTTCAAAGTATCCATCACCATTTCCGAACATCGCAAATTCTGCTGGTCCCAAAGTGACGGTAGCAAGTTGCCCAGAAAGGTTAAAACTCCCAATATTTGTTCCCGAAACAGCAACACCTGTTTCAAAATCAATTAATAAGGTCAAGGATTCCACTTTTCCCAATCCACCATTTTGAACGGAAATATTACGGGTATAAGTTGCCCCTGGAATAGTTTGCTCAACTTGATTGGTAATGGTAGAAATAAAAATATCCGCATATAGAATATTGTACGAATTAGATCCATTAAGCTCTAAAGAAAATTCAGACACTCCATTATTCAGATAATCTATTCTTGTTTCATTGGTCGCTATCCCTCCACTTGAAGCATTCCCTCCAAGGTTAATTATTTGATCAATAATAGAACATTCTGCTTTAGCATAGTAGGTTAAAACAATGGTCTGATTTGGATTTAGTGTGTTTAACTCAAAAAGTGGTTCATTAGGACTGGCAATATTCTGCTCGGTCATCCCTACAACAGATCCTGGAATGTAAATCATACCAGGAATCATTTTGGGGTTGTAGACCAAGTTTGTTAAGGGTTGGTTGTGTGTATTGGTTATTTCTACACTAAAAAAAGCAGAATCACCACAGACTACAATGCTGTCCGGTGGAGCTGTTTCTATATTTAAAAGATTGGTTTGCGCATTTAAAACTATAGAATATACGCTTAGGAATAGGGTGATTAATAAGAGGCTCCATTTTTTCATAAGTGTTCAACTTTAAGAGATATGGAAGTAATACCAATATATTCAAATAGTAATATATACTATTCATTATCAGATACTTACTAGGGGATTATAAAATTGTGTTTGGCAATAAGCTACAAAGATAAAGAATTGTATAAGAAAATTATAGCTTAGGAATTTTTGATTTGCAAAACAAGCTTTTTTTTTCTTATTAAAGCGCAGATTCTTGCCATTATTGAATGATATAGGCTAATTAATGCCAATTATCATTCTTATGATTAAGATAACACCTTTTTTATACTAAAAAAAAAGCCCTTCTCCCTTTAAATTATTTAAAAGAAGAAGGGCTTTATAATTTTAATTACTAGATCTATTCTATCATTTTCCTTTTTTATGAAAGCCTTTTATCGCAAATATTTAAGATGAACCGCTTCTGAATTAGCACCAAATTAAACTTAAAGCTTACTTTTTAAAAGTAGAGAAATCTATTTTATTCTCCTTAAGAACTCTTGCGTATATTATATAATAATATATTATTCTTTGATTATTTTTCGAATCATCTCATAAGCATCCTTATTACCAATAGTAACAAAATAAGTACCTGATGGGAAATTACGAACCTCATCTATTTTAATCAAAAGGTTTTGTTCTATATCAAGTTCTTTCAGCAATAAAACACGTCCATGTACGTCTATGATTTTTAAGACAGCAGTTGTACTCCTATTGCTCTCCTCCCAATTACTGAAATCTACCATTAGGTGATCTCTAGTTGGAATAGGATAGATCTGTATCGTACTATTATCGTTAGCTTTACTTCCTTCGACAGCACGAATTGGTGAATAAGCATAAGTGCCATCAAAATCTATTTGCTTGAGTCGATAGTAACTTATTCCTTGATGTGGATTTAGATCATTGAGGCTGTAATTTAGAAGACTAGTACTGTTGCCTGCTCCATCTACCCAATCAATTTTACGAAACTCCGTTTCTGTATCAAGCATACGCTCTACATCAAAACCTTGGTTATTAAGTTCTGCTTCTGTCGCCCAGTTTAACTCTACTTCATTTTTACTTAGACGATTAGCTTCAAAGAATAGCAACTCTACTGGCAGTAATTCATCGACATCTTCCACTGCAAAGATCGTAAAAGAAGTGACTCCTGTTTTTGTTTGGCTAAAAGAAGGTCCAACAGAAGCGGCCGCTGTATAAACCAACGGATGTTCCCATATAGAGCCATTCCAACGGGCTATACCCGATTGAGCACGATTAAAACCAGGCAGTTCTTGAGGAAAGTCCCATTGAACGCTTAAAGTTGCCGAAGATCCACCTGTAGTTCCTTCTGTTATGTGCCAAGAACGATCAACAACATCTTGAGTTTCGGGGTTCCCAAAGGTACCACTATCCAAAACTTGATCTTCTACACGAGCTCTAAAGTTATCAACTACTCCTACATTGTTTAGTGTAGCAGGGTTATAAGTTGAATTTCCAATTGGAAAAAACACATTAGCTGCTCCAACCTCCTGTTGCAAAACGCCTATATTATTGGTAATAATAAAATGATTGGGATCAAAATTCACAATTGTACTTCCAGAAGTCAAGACAAGATCACTGGTTCCCAATTCAATATTACCATTATTGATTAAATCTACCTGTGTTGAAATAATAACATCATCATCCAAAATCAAGCGATTTCCATTATCCACTCTCAACATAGGAATGGTAATTGGTTGAACACTAGATAAGTTTTGATTGGTCGTCCCTTCAAAGGTCATCCAACCTGCCCCTGTGTAATCTGTAGTTGCGCCCGATTGTCTCCAATTTAGATCCAAGTGCAGATTTCCTTCATTATGGATGTTTCCATTATTCGTATTAATCACACCACCTTCACTAATTTTTAGATCTGTTGTCGTTGCAATTCTTATGGATGCACCATTATTAACAAGTCCTCCTTGCGCCCATATCAATGTTGGGAGCACCAAAAAAAGGCCGTGTAGTATTGTAGTTTTTAAGTTCATAGTCATTGTTTTTTTAGAATAAATAAGCGTAATTATTTATTCATTGATTTTAACAATGCTTTGATTTCAGCTAATTCTTTTTTAGTAGCTTCTTGCTCGGCTTTTAAGTTCTTAACGATTGCTTGTTGCTCCTGCTTCATGTTATCAATAATCACTTGTTGCTCTTTTACAGCATTAATAAGCGCATAAGTAAATTTATTAGGATCTACTTCTAAAAATGATTCAGAGGCAGTTGATCCATCTACATCATCACCAGAAGTAGCATTTAAAGTAACAGAGCGAACCATGTCAGGAGCTATTTCTTGTAATTCTTGAGCAATAACACCTTGATAGATTTTATTTTTTTCTATTTTATTTTCGCCCCAAATTTCAGCCATTTTATCATTATAACTAAAATTAACCGTTCTTACCTTCATCAAAAAATCAAGACCTTCCTGATAATCTGATACATTTGTTTTTAGACGAGCATCAGAAAAGATCGACCAACTTCCACCACCAAGCTTGTTGGCTGTTCCGTTGACAGATAAAGTTGCTGTAGGAGACACCGTTCCAACACCAACGTTTCCACCTCGCTCAAATGTCATAGAAGTAGTTGGCGCTGTACAGCCACTATTGATATGTAATTTATTGGCAAATCCATCGTGATGAATATCAAAGCCACAATAAACACTGTTGGTTGTTTGAGTTCTTGCATTTTCTGTAAATACCAATCGACCAGATTCAGCATTATTAGAAACTGTATTACCAATTTGAATGGTTGGTCTAACTGCTCCAGCTGCGATCATCAAATGATCACCAGAAGTACTTGCCTCTCCAACGGAGATACCTTCGTTAAAACGTCCACCACCAGCGACATGGAATGTTTCTGTAGGTGTATTTAACCCTACACCAAGTCTATTCAACCCTGCATCTACAAATAACATATTAGCATTCGTAACCGATTCAACTCTAAAGTTACGATCCAAACCTTGCTCATTAAATGAAAACTGTGAGTTAGCATCTAGGTCTACAGAAGCAACTCCATTTTCCATAATTCTAAATCGACCATCATCTCCATCATCTGATAGAATAGCCAAGTCTGTTCCTGCTACAGAAGCATCTTTCCAATGGGTTGTACCACCAAAATAGGTTTCTCCATTGTCTCTAACTTGAAAATGAGTTAAGCCATTGTCTTGTATGTTAAAATCACCTGTACTATTAAGGTTATAAGTCATATCATGACTTGACTGTATAATTTGTGTTGCTTGAGTAAGGGTACCACCTAACCTAATATCGTTTGCTCCTGTTGTTATTCCGTTCACTGAAGAAACATCTATCGTGACACTTCCTCCTGTACCTCCACCAACTAAACCATTACCTGCGGTTACTTCTGTGATATCACCATTGGGAATGGTAACGCTATTACCACTAGAAATAGATAGTGTAGTACCTACATAAGATAGGGTTTGGTTGCTAACGCCACTACTTATTTGAACCCAAACGGTTCCATCAAAATACCAAAACCCATTGGTGCTAAGGTCAAAAACAAGTAGACCAACTGCTGGTGTTGCAATTGCTATACGTTGAGCACTAGACATTCGTGGAACCAACATACCTTTGTCCGTCGATTTGACGTGTAACATGGCGGTTGGGTCAGGATTTGTATTGTCATTGTTAATTCCAACTCCTTGGGCGAATAGAGTTTGTGAGAACATGAACATCATAGCAATAGATGCTATGTGTTTTAGAGGGGATAAAGAAATCATTTTATTTAAGTTTGCTGTTGATTTAAAAATAGATGGTAGTGCAAGTGTGTATTAGTAATGTTCTTATTGTATAAAAATCTTACGTCAGTAAACGTCCGATTTTTTACCGGGATAGATAAAAACACCTGTTGATAATATCATTTCATTAGCTATTCTATTTTAATCTTTTTGTAAGTATGTTTTTTTTGTATAAATTATTTTAAGCGTTGAGATTTCTCCCATAGTACTGACTGTTGATGCAAAAAATATCGTTTTATTCCCATCAAGGCTGAAAAATTCATCATTAGAAAGTAAAAAGGAATAAATAAAAACTTGTTTTGAAGTTTTTTAGCCTTGAAAATAAATCCTAATGCACCTAATAAATAAAACAATCCATGGAATACAGCTAAAAAAAGATAACTACCTTTTTGACTATAAGCCAAGTATATATTCATAGGTATTAATAAAAATAATGCCAAAGGAGTAATTGTCCATCTCAAACAACGATGAGAAAAGTATTGAAAAGCAAAAACAGGATATTTAATAGGGTTTAATAAACGTCTCGTTTTTACAATTGCTTGTATTCCTCCAGTACAAATTCTGACCTTGCGTTTCATCTCTTCTTGTATACTCATAGAACCATACTCTAAAGCATAGGCATCCTTTGTATAAGCAATTTTAAATCCATGAGGAACAACCGCTAGAGAAATCAAAAAGTCATCTAAAATTGTATCAACAGATGGTGCTTCAAAAAGTTCTGTCCGTATAGCAAAAAGTTCTCCTGCCGCTCCAATGGCTGAATTAAATTGAGAAGACCAATTTTTCAGCGCAGATTCATATTTCCAATAAAACCCTTCTCCAGCAGTAGCAGCCTTGCTTTTGTCTCCTATCTTAATTCTTTTCTCTCCAGCAACACAACCAACTTTAGTATCATTAAAACACTTAGCAATCTCCATCAAGGCTTCTTCATTCAAAATAGCATTGGCATCTGAAAAAACTAGTACTTCTGACTTGACATTAGGTACCACTCTATTTATTGCTGCTATTTTTCCTCCTCGCTCTTCCAAATGATAGGTTGAGATTCGATCGTATTGTTCCAAATACAACGCTGACCCATCATCAGAGCCATCTGTCACAAATATAATTTCTAATAAATGCTTAGGGTAAATGAGCTTAAAACAATTCTCAATCTTTTCATCTAAATATTCTCGTTCATTGTAAGCTGGTATAATCAAGGCTAAAGTTGGCAAATTCTTGCTTACTTGCTCGATTGGACGAGTCAATCGCAACTTGATTTTTGTCAAACAAAATAAAAGAATTGGATAGCCAATATAGGTGTAGATAATGAGGATTAATGCGCCCCAAAAGAAGTATTCTAACATAAGAAATTCATAAAAATAGGTTAAAACAATGCGGTCATTGTATTGATGCTATTCTCCCAGGAATGAGAGTTCGCAAACTTAATTCGTTCTTCAGATAATTCGTTACTGTTGTTTTTTAGTGCCTGATTGATGCCTTCTTCAAACTCATATTTATCTAGTGCCAGACAAACATAATTGGCAAACATCATCATGCCTTCTGTTTTTGTTGCCACAACAGGTTTCCCCATTGCTAAATATTCATCAATTTTTCTAGGATAGTTTCCTATAGACAATTCATTGATTAATTGCGGGTTAATACAAACATCAAAGCCATGTATAAATGCGGGCAACGTTGCTGGTTTTTGAAAACCTAAAAAATGGACGTTCTCCAATTCATGTAACAAACTTTGCTCAAACAACTTATCTTCTCCCCCCACTAAAACAAGCGACCAATCGGGATGCTGCTTTGCCAAATAAACCAACAAGTCAATATCTAATCGTTGAGCCGTTAAGTTTCCAACATAGCCAATAATCGGTTTTTTTATATGCTGAAGTTCCAATGGAATAGAGCTTATTTGTTGGGGTTGAAACATTTCTAAATCGCAGCCTTGGCCAATGAAAAAACTATTTTCATTGTATTTTTTCGCATAATTCGCTAGATAAGTTGAATTGGTGACGACCCAATCAGCTTGTTCAATTATTGTTTTTTCTGTGGCAGGACCATGCTTTTTAAAATAAGGCTGAGCAATCAAATAATCCCTGATATAATAAACAAACAAGGTAGGCTTTAATATTTCTTTTAGTTTAATCCCTTGAAACATAGCACTATCATTAAACAAAATGAATTCTTTGATGTTCAATTGATCTAAAAAATATTTTATGTTTTTTGCTAATTTTGCACTATTTCTTTTGGTTAACAATTGAAATAAGAACACTGAATTTAGCCACTGTACCGATTCCATGATAACGGTTGGAGTTAGTACCTGTAAGTTTTTATTGATTTGCTCCAATGGCTCCTTTTCCTTTCTTAAAACAGCCATTCTATTTTGGCTAATAGGATCTTTTTTTCTTTTTAACCAACTAATTCTATCCAATGGTCTATTGATGTAAATGACCCTATTGTGTTTTGATAATTCTAAGGCCATATTTTTGCAATTACTCCCAATTTGGATATCCCAAGGTTGCAAACCAAAAACCACTATAGTTTTATTTTTAAGCATAGTTATTTAGCCTTTAGATTCATTTTCGTAAGAAAGCCAATGGGTTAAATCCCGTTGAATTAGATCGCCAAAGGAGACAATCTCCTCTTTATATATTTCTTCAATTAGTCGCTTTCTCAAAGCATTAGAAAGTGGAACTCTTTCTAGGTTCTTTTTTCTAAGATTCGTTACAATTTTTTGCATGGTATGTGAATCTCTAACATTTTGAATCAGGCTTGGGCTAATTTTTTCTAGACCTCTACGAATCAAACTTTGTTGACCAATCAATAAGTCTATGTATTTATTTTTTATCTTTCCAGACACATTATATTGCACAGACATATCGGGAACAAAGGAAGCATCTACTTCTATAAATTCAAATAACTCCTGCATAAACGCTACTGGTTTTTGACGCAAATCTTCGTACAGCATTATCTTAATCTGCTTGGAATCAAAGAGTTCAAAGTAACGCTTCATGTGCGTGTAATAAAACCCTTCTTGTACCAAGTCGTTTTTTTTCCACCAGAGGTTTCCACGTTCAAAACAGTCTTCAAAATTAGGCGTTGGTGGTCGATTCTCTCTGACCAAATGTAAATATCTAGAATACAATCGATCAGCAGGATTGCGAAAAATAGCAATGAGTTTTGCTTTGGGAATATGTTTTTTGATGTTTTGGGGTGCTTTGGGCATATATTGATACATAGTAGAAGACTCTCCTATCGCCTTTTCATCCTTTACTTGTTCAAATAAGTTTTGATAATCCTTTAAATTCGTCACTGCCCAAGGGTAAAAATTAAAACCATCTGGATCTTCTTCATCATAACCCATAATTTTTTCTTGCCCTTCTAAAGCAAAGAAATTAGGTTCTTTGACCGCACTCATAAACACCTCAGGATGCTGCTTGATCGCTTGATAAACAGATGTTGTTCCACTTTTTCCAGCTCCAATAATCAAAAAATTTGGATACTTCATTCGTATTTTTTATTTTTTTTCTATGTACAGGACAAAATAGTTCACTAATATTTTGAAGCTAAGATCTAGAGAAACCTAAAGACTAGATCGAGCATCCCTTTTTGTGTTATACACAAAAAGGGATGCTCGATCTAATATCTAATAAAAGGTTAGGTAGATACTATATTTTATTCAACAAAAAAACTTTTATCCTGTGCATAGATTTTTTTTGATAATCAAAAATTAACCATGTGGTGTGTGATAGAATTTTTCATTGGCTCCTCTTAATTTTAATAAGGAAAGAACCATAAAAAGAACCGCCACTGGCAACTTGAGAAGTGCTTTTAACAATTTCATGGTAAGCATCTCTCTAGGAATTGAGATAAAGTTCGCCAAAACGTTCGCTAAAAAACCAAATAACCAAATACCAGAGGTGCTTGATCCTGCCAAATAAAAAATAATCGAGCCTAATCCTAAAAATACAGGCAACAACAGCCTTGGAGGCAAAGCCATTTGATAAATCTTGTTAAAAAAGTCAAGATTTCCTTTTGTAAGGAAATCTTTAATCGCTCTTCCACCATATTCTTTTAAATAATGGTATTGTGCTGCCAACCATCTTCTTCGCTGTTTCGCAAAAACAGCTACTTTACTTACTTTTTCATCCCAAACGATGGCATTATGGACATAATGAATGTGTTTCCCCTGCTCCAATAGCTTTAATTCTAGCTCTTTATCAAAGCCACCAACCGCAACCGAGTCTTTCATTAAGGATTGAAACAACTGATAATTAAACGCCATTCCAGAGCCGACTAGTCGAGCAGAAAACCCCAAATTAATTTGACCTAAATTATAGATGTTATTATTAATAGCCTCGCTAAGAGCATCTAATAGGGCGTATGAAGTCTCTGTATTTTTAGCAATTCGACGCCCTTGAATCACCATTTTCCCTTGAGCGTAAGCTTCATTTATTTTAGCCAAAAAATCTTTTTCCATTACATTATCAGCATCTAAGATCACTGCCATATCGTAGTCAGATTCTAATTGTCCCATTGCATGATTCAGGGCTTTGACTTTTGTACTTTCTTCAAAATGAACTTCTACTACCTTGATTGGCAATTTCTTTAATAAGACTAGTGTTTCTGGCAAAAAAGAGTCTGCTATTACAATTACGGTATAATTTTTATAAGCTTGTGCCAATGCTTTTTTTGCTACTTCAACAATCACCCCGTCTTCCTTGTAAGCAGGAATAAATACCGCCATAGAAGCTTCTGGAGCTAATTGACTAGGCAATTTCACAAAGGCTTTTGAAGCATTTATTTTAGCCCCTATCGCAAAAATTAGCATATAAAAAGAAGCCAAAGCTAAGTAGCCTCCAATTAGAATAGATAAGATAGCAAGCATGTATTTCTATTTTTTTTACTGAGTACAAGACAAAAGTAATTAACTAAACTTTCCTAAGCTGTTATAGATGGAAATAAATGAGATAAAATGCCTTTTAAATAAGCTTTTAACAATTCTGGTTGACGAATATATTTAACAATATGCTTAGGAACCAAGATAAACAGGGTATAAAAGCAATAGAAGATAAATGGCCCCATTTTATAATGCATTCTGGCAAATAGAATTCTATTTCGGCTTAGATAGAAAATTTTCAAGGGGCTTTCCTTTTGAATAGAAGCGGATTCCTTATGAAAAACAAGCGAATCAGCCCTATAATAGATTTCATAGCCTTGCTGATGAATTCGTTCACACCAATCTATTTCTTCATAATAAAGGAAATACGTTTCCTCCATTTTCCCCACTTTTTCGATTATTTTTTTTGGAACCATCATAGCAGCCCCATGACCATAACCCGTTAATTTCGAGCTTGAATTCTCTAGATTATCTTCTTTGTTTTTACTAAAAGAATTACTACGCATGGTATATTTGCTCATCCTAGAAGTCCCCGCATATTGTATTAAATCGGGGTGGTCATAATATTTTATTTTAGGGCTAACGAGTCCAATATTGGGATTCTGTTCTAGAGTTTCTACTAAAGGTTCCAAAAAAGTAGGCGTAACACAAGTATCTGGATTCAAAAATAAATAATAAGTGCCTTTAGCAGCATCCATTCCTAAATTATTGGCGCCTGCAAAACCCAAATTTTTGTGACTCTCGATCAATCGAACAGAGGGATATTTGGTTTTAATTAAGCTTAAATCATCCTTTGGAGAGGCATTATCAACCAAAATAAGCTCATAATTGACATAAGTTGATTCCTCTAAAGAAGCCAATAAATCAAGGACTTCATTAGACGTATTGTAATTCACAACAATGATAGAAACTAGTGGAATCGATTTCATTACATTGATTTTGAAGGCCTTATTAGATAATACAATCCTCGATAAAAGAACTTGGTATTAGAAATTGCAGCTGGCAATAAACTCAATGCCTTTTTTTTATCTAATTGTGCTATTTGAGGAAAATAAACCACCTTCAACCTTTTTAGGGCTGCGGAATATAGCGGGTGCTTTTCATAGAGCGCCAATATCTTTCCCATTTCAGTATAAATAATCAAAGATTTGTGAATGGTATTAGTCGCATGAATCCGATAATAACCCAATATTTCTTTCAGAAAATGCAATTCATATCCTGCGGCAGCGATTTTAAGCCACATATAGTAATCTTCAATTTTAAGCGCTTCGTCATACCCTCCTAGTTCTGTCAAGACTGATTTTCGAATCATAGCACAAGTACTTGAAAATGGAAAATCTCTCAAAAAAACCTCCTTGAAGGCATAAATTCTAGTTGGAGCAGATATTTGTATGGCGGCCGATAACGTATTGCCATTGCCATCTATACGAATGACATTGCCTGAACAAACCGCTGCTTTGGGATTTTTTTCAAGGTGCTTGACTTGCAATTCCAATTTGTCCAATGCCCAATAATCGTCCGATCCTGTAATGCAGATATATTCGCCTTTTGCTAATAGAATGCCTTTGTTAATATTGGCACATATTCCTTTATTATCTTGATTAATAATGAATTGAAAGTTATGTTGATTCGCCATTTTTTGAATAATAGAAGCACTATTGTCGGTTGAACAATCGTCAATAACCATCAACTCTATCCACTCATATCCATAGGATTGTTGAACAATACTGTCCAGCAATTGCTCTATGTACAAAGCATGATTATAGGAAGGAATAAGAACCGTTACAATAGGTTTTTTCATAGCTGTTAAGTGCTCCATTAATGTCTGTAGCTTAATAATATATCTTTGAATAAAAAAAGCATCGTTAAAAAATAAAGGATATAAGTTATGGCAAAAGCATAAGTCATCCCAATCAAGCCATAGGTTTCCACACCCATTAAGGATAGAAAACCAAACAAGCTTATGAATATAATTTCTGTGATAATAAAGGTTTTAGTCATTGCTTTAGCGATCATCAAAAAACTCAATATCCAAGAAGCGATTTTAAAAACATCTCCAATTAACTGATAAAAGAACAAATCTCTAACTTCATGAAATTCAGGTGTAAATAACACATAAATAATTAAATCTCTTGATATAAAAATGGAAATTGATAAGACCAATACAATTGGAATTAAAAATTTATAGCCTTTGAATATTTCTTGCTGGAGTTCTTTTTTTTCTTTAATAGCTGATAATTTCGGCAGGTAATAAACGGATAAAGAGAAGGTAATAACGGTTAAATACAATTCCGAAATTTTCCAAATGGCTTGCCAATAACCCGCTGCTTCTGGAGACAATTGTATGATGATATAATCTCGCAGATAAATTTGTCGAATATTGAGCAAAATAACAGAAACAAAGGTCATCATTGAAAAGTGGCTTAGCTTTTTAAAAGAATCCCTATCCCAATGATTCAAAAAGTTGGCTTTAGAAAACCAAGTGCTTGATTTGGAATAATAAATCAAGATACCAAATCCAGTAATCTGACTAATAATCAAAGCCAATAAAGCCCCTTCGACTCCTCCTAATATAACTAAAATAATGGTTGAAATTAAACCTAAAATACTTGTTAGTATACGAGCTGTAATTAGTTTTTTTATCTCTTGAAAGCCATTTAAAGCATGCATTAAAATTTGACCAGAAGAATAAATGGTAATTGAAAAAGCTAATACAATCAATATAAAACTTAGCGACTCTGTATGAAAGAGATAAACACTCAGTTCTTTATGAAATATAAGAATAAGAATGGAAATAATGCTACTGGATAGAATGGTGATGATAAATGACGTACTCAGAATTTTGGAATAAGCCGTTTCTTCTTCTTTGTATTCGGCTAAGTACTTGATCGTTCCTTGTCCGATTCCTAGATTAGAACTGCTATTGGTAATCGTCAAAAAATTTTGAAATTGTCCAACATAGGCAACTCCTGCTGGCCCAATGACATAAGCAACCACCTTAATAGAAATAATTCCAGAAAGCATTCTAATAAGGGTATAAATGGCCGACCAAAAGGTGGTACTTTTTAAATTCATCTATTGTATTCTCTCTAATTATGTTGATTCTTTGACAACTTGTAGAACTCTATCATGACTGAAAGGAGTAATCAGCAAAGCTAAATCATGTGAAGTCTAAAATATTGGCTTATATTTTACGGCTTTCTACTTAAAACTTACTACTTAGATTGTTTAATAAAGGTAAGCCTTAAAATATTATCACACGATTTATCAATGAACGATTATGTTATTAAAATTGGGATTGAAATAGAGGCAATGTTTCTCCTTTAGCCCATTTTCGAGCAATCCATATATAAGCCAAGCTTATGCTAACAATCAAATTACTAGGCAATTGAAAAATGACACTATTCCCATAATTAGCGACAAGCAAGCCTATAATACCACAACAGAGGGCCAATATTTTAGGGTAAAGATCCATATCTTTTAATCTAAATAACATCAAAAAGGTCATTCCAAGAATAAATAAATAATAGGCCCAATATAAACAAAGCCCTACAATTCCTACTTCTGCCTGCAACTGAACATAGCCTCCATCGGTTCCTTTCATGACATTATCTTCGCCATTAAATCGATTTCCCCAATAACCAGCCGTTCCAATTCCCCAACCAAATGGGTGTTCGTTCATATAATCTTCATATTGCGCTCTAGCTTCGAGTCGATATTGAAAAGAAGGATCGTCAGGATTGAAAGCCGTTCGCATTCTATTAATTGTATAATTACTTTGTCCAATAGTTGTGAACATTAGTACAAATAAAATAGCCCCACCAGCAGCGATTCCTGAAATGGTAATTAGAGGCTTTCGGCACCAAACTAAATAGACACCCATTCCAATAAAAGGAATGACCAATGCCCCTCTAGTCCCTGAAATAGCCATTCCATAGTAACAAGCCAGCATGCCGAAACCATAGAATAATTTATAACTGCGCCGCTTTTCATGAATACACAAAATATTGGCAATTAAACCTGCATGTGCTTGCGAAGCTCCTGCTTGTCCTGCATTCTCATAAAAAGAAAAAACTCGCAATTTGCCAAATAGTACGTGGCGATCCAATTTAGGTTGAATAAAAATGCTATCGGCATAATTTAATCCAATATTAAGTTGGTAAGCACCATACAAAGCTCCAAAAATAGAAAAACCTATAAAAAGTAATAGAAAACGATCCAAATCTACCTTTTGATTCAATAACATATAGGTCAAAACGATCGCTAATAAGATATAAAGACCATAAGAGCGCATGGCATAAAACCAAGCAATTCTACTGGTTGCTTGAGGGTTGAATAATTGCATAAAGACAAAGAAAAACCACAGAAAAGTCAAGACAACCAATTTGTTCTGAAGGATATTGTATTTTGCTTTAATACCGCCACTAAAAATCAAGGCAATTAAGGTCAAAAATAATAAACCATCTACTCCTAATCCAAAGGGTAATGATATTCTAGTATAAGCAAATAGATAGCGTGCGACTAAACTCCACACAAAGCAATAAATTAAGACCGACCACATCCCAAGTCTAGGATTTTGGAAAACCTTATAGAGATAAAAAAGTCCTATTGGAAGGGCCAATAAACCAATACACAGAAGTTTCCAGTTCCACAAGATTCCCATTGTAAGGATTAAAACGCCTAAAAGAAGTCCTATAAAAATTAGTGGCGTGAAAATAATATCGGCTCCTGTTCTGTTATGAATAAGATTTTGAAGGCGCATAAGTATTATTTTGAAGATCCTATTCGATTAAATCGGTTTAAAATCCACTTTCCTATACTTTCCTTCTGTGGTATAGTCCCTATAATTTCTTCTAAGAAATTGATTTTAACACCATTTAGGCACATGAATGGTTCTTGGTCTAGTGTTTTGGTTATATCTTTTAAAGATTGGCGATCGGCGTCTTTCCAAGGACGATTTGCTCTAGTAATCAACAAACAATGGTCGATCTTACTCCAAAAGGAATAAGGAACTTGATAACTATGCAAGTGTGGCAACTCAATGATAACATAATCGGCTCCTTCTGTTTCTTTGGCAATGTTAGTTTGGAACGTATCTAATCTTAGTGCCTCCAAACTATAATCAATAATGACAGATGCTACTTCTTTTTCATTAGAATTAAAAGGAGAGTTCCATTCGCTTCCATCCTCTCGCTTAGGTTGGTAAACCTTGACACTTTTGCCCATTAGAGTCCACGCTCTAGCCAATTCTTGACCTACAAAGGTTTTCCCTTCGCCACTTTGCATGCTGCTAATCGCTACAAAAACTGTTTTTTGAGTCCCAGCCTTTCCTTTTTGATCCAATTGTTCTATTAATCGGTTGGTCAACGAACGCCTTAATTGATGGTAATAAATACGCCCATGTTTCCTTGGAAAAATAGGAAAGGCAGTAGTTAAGGACAAACCCGTCAATTCTATTAAGTGCAGTGGTTGACGAATACTTTGGTCGATCAGTTCTAGAAAAATAAGCAAGCCTACAATTAACGCTCCTCCCAAAAGAAAAGAAATTAAAACCAACAGTTTTCGTTTGGAACGATCTGGTGTAGTAGGAAAAAGAGGCGCATCTACCACCTTCAACTGAGTCGATAGAGCGATATTTTGCTGACGCATTTTCGCTAAATTTAAAGCCTTCAATATTCTCAAATAAGCACTTTCTGCCACCGCTACCTCTCGTTCTATTTTGGTTAAATTAGAGCCAACTGGTGCCATCGTTTTGTATAGATTTTTGAAATCATTCTGTCTATTTTCAAAAATTTCTAATTTGGCTTTTGACTCTCCTACTTTTAGAATATTATCAAACCATTTTTTGAGAATATCCTTTGACTTGACCCCTGATGTACTATAATTAATCGCAAAAATAGCATCTAAATCTTCCTCCATTCCTACTCGTAAGCTATCCAGCTCTTGCTGTAAGATGGCTAGATTTTCCTTAGAACTAGGGTCATTAAATATTTTCATTAGAGCAATCTTGCTAGCAAGGTCTTCTAATTCTTTTCTTTTGAGAAGAATAGAGGCATTTTTATCCAATACATCCAAATGCATGTTCAATTGATCTTGAGCATATTTAGTGGTATATTCTGCCGAGGCTAAGGCCATCTTTTCTTTGCTAATTTCGCCTTCCATTTCTTCTCGTCGTTGAGCAATAGCTCGTACCTGCTCTCCATAATCCAATATATTATTGGTGGAGCGATAAGAAAGCAATTCCTTTTCAAGATCGTCTAATTTGATTTGAGCTTTTAATAATTGGCGTTCGAAATAGGAAACAATATCATTCGTTTCACTAACTTTTAAGGAGCGGTATTTTTTGATGAATGTTTCTGCGAAAAAGATAAGCGTATTCATGGCGATACCAGGATCGGTCGATGAATAGTCAATTTTGATGAGATCACTAGTTTTTATTCGCTTAAATTTGATCTCATTAAGCGCAAGAATCGAATAATTAGGAATGTACCGTTTGTTGTGGATAATTCGATAAATAACATTCCTATGATCTTGATTTAGATAAGCTTGTGTCTTTTGGTAGGTCTTTTCAAAATCTCTATCGACCGTTAATTCTTTTCGTACTTTCTCTGGAATTAGATTATGAAGTTCTTGGAGCGAAACAGCGTTGCACACTCGAGCGGAGGAGCTATCTGTATTTTGAATTAGATGTTGAGCCAATAATTTAAGCGCCACTTCTTCTTTTACTTTTTTGGATTGCATGATCGTTAGCACGTTTTCAAAAACGCTCTGAATCATAAACCGATCTCCAACACCTTGCCGCATGTCTACATTAAACCCAGAAGCAATCCCTGTGTAAATAGAACTACTACTTGAATAGGTCTTCTGTTCCCCTATTGTCAAATAATAAACCAGCCCTGCCATAAAAAGAGGTACGGCTACAATTATTAAGTAATATTGTTGAATTAGTTGAATAAATCGTAAAAAACTCATTACATCATATTTATTTCCAATACTTCTCGTTTTTTTAGTTTTTCAATAAAAACATAAAAAAAAACTTCCTATTTAATTGACTCCCAGCACTTTTAATACTTTGATTAGCAAAAGTATAGGCTACTGACAATCTCTTAAACACAATTTATCGAAGTATAGTATTTTACAACCGTATTTTAAAAAATACCGTTAGCTTTTTTAGGTCTAATAATTAATACGTTCAAAGTTAAGAGATTAATTAGTAGTAAGTAGTCGTTGCAAGTTATAATAAGCTTTCTTTAAGTTTTGCTTATAGCTTTCAATTTCTAATTCCAATTTCATATCTTTTAAAACAATATCATTATATAGAATAACATCTACCTGACCTTCTATGAATTTTTTTTTGATAATGCTAAGTGTAGAACGATTAGATTCATATCCTGCACTAGCTTTTAAGTAAATATTTTTGTAGTATTCCAATTCCAGATAAGAATCGGTAATTCTTTGAGCAATCACTAATTTAGCTTCTCCTCGAAGTGCTTTTTCATAGTCAATGTTTGCCTCCAATATTTTGCTCTCGTACTTTCTATTGGCCCAATATTCTGGTGAGAAGTTGACAATGACGCCAACATTAAATAGAACAGTATTGATGTTAGAGGCAATTCCACCGCCCAAATTACTTTGATTGAGGTCTATGATGCTATTTCCATAACCAACGCTTCCTCTAAAGGATAGAACGTTTAGCCAATCATTCTTAATTTTTTTAAATTCATTTTCTTTAACCTGAATTAGAGCGTCTCGACTTTTAACCAAATAAGATCCTTCTGTTGCCTTCTCAAGTAATTCACTTAATGGAGGTAATTGATAAATAAGTGACAAAATACTATCGACTTTATTGTTATTAGGAAGACTATCTTTTTGCCCCCAACTAATTTGTGTTGCCAAAAAGAATACTAATATCAATGTTTTTCTCATGTCTAGACATTTTCTTTTTGAATAAAGACTTTTAATGTCTGAATAATCAATTTAAGATCCATTCCAAAAGAGTAAGTAACAGCATATTCATTATCTAATTCTTTGCGTTCTTTTTCAGACATATTTTTTTGTCCTCGTCTTCGGACTTGCCACAAACCAGTTAGGCCCGCAGGAGCTTGAAATCGCTTTGCCATTAAATCATCCTTCAATAACTGTTCCGCTTCATACAATGGCAAGGGTCTATTTCCTACAATAGACATGTCTCCTTTTAGGATATTGTATAATTGAGGCAATTCATCTAAGCTAGTATTTCTAAGAAATTTCCCCAAGCGAGTCACTCTAGGATCTTTCTTTAATTTAACAAAAACAGCTTCACTTTGATTGTTAGTATCTTCCCCATATTGATTGAGACTCTTTTTTAAGGTCTCTAATTCTCCTTCAGCACCTACTCGCATGGTTCTAAATTTGTAAAAATCGAATACTCGGCAACCTGCTCCAGCTCGTTTGGAAACATATATGATAGATCCTTTTGAATCAAATTTAATAAGCAAGCCTATTAATAATAAGAAGGGGCTTAAAATTAAAATAGCAGCTCCTGAAATTAATAGGTCGAAAATACGTTTCCAAAGGGGGATGGAAAATCGTATAACTTCTTCTTGGTTTTGTACTACAGTTATCATTTGATATTGGGATGATTCATTATGTGCTTAAAAAAACGTAGCACGTCAAAAAATAAGGAACGATATATTAAATATTATTTTTCTAACAAATTTTACATAGTAGACTTCAAAAGTAACTCTTTTAAAATGGAAGCTAATTATCAATAGATAAGAAGCATTTGTATATAGAACTTAAAAGATTCTTTTTAGGGAATCTCAATAGTTTTATGTGATATTTGTACTTTATTTTTTAATAAAATCACTAAAATATTAGCTAAATTAAAAAAAACAATACAAAATAGGCATACTATTCCCACATCAATTTTTATACAAAAAATTGATATTATTGTAAAATAAGTTTGTATGATGAAAGTGAAAGGAGGGGGAAGAAGTTGTTTACTAGAAGACAAAGTTAGGTATAAATAGATAAATAAGCTAACTTTTCAAGGTTAAAAATGGTAGACAAGCCCTTGAGCACAAAAGATAAATTACAGGCTTTTTTTTGCATCTACATTAGATTATGTAATACAGTTACTTATAAGTAACAATTTAATAAATAGTTTTTATTTAACTTCATTTGAATGCTAAATAATATAAAAATCTAGGTACTCTATTCTTATCTTTTTTAATTTTTATAATTCATTTTAGCAACTATCGCAAACGAACTCCGCTCTATATACTCTACTATAAGTTTCAAATAAGTCCTCAAATAATAGAATCGTTTAGTTCTTTGTTGATTTGAGAAACTTTTTATTAACAACAGTTTCGCTCCTTCACCATTTTATTTATTAAAGTGGCTAGATTAACTTAAATAGGAATAATTTTCATATTTTATTTTCAAAAGATAAACACATTGAATGTTTATCTTTTGTTGAAAATTTGTTTTTAAGTTATATCTTAATGCGAGTATTTAGAGCTTTCACCTCATTATTTATATAAGTATTTTATTCCTAAAAAAAATTTCACAGAACAATCTGTACTTATAGTCCCTATCTCACAAACACTAACATATATACTTTTTTGAAATAAAAATCAAAAGAGTAGGACTTCTCACAAATTACTTATCAATTATGAAATACTGTGTATTTATAATACTACTATTTTTTATAAGTACTTCTTTGAATGCTCAAATCACCAAGGGGAAAAAATTGGTTGAAAAAGGCGCTTATGAAGCGGCTATAGAAGCGTTCAAAAATGACTTAGAAAAATTGACTAGCCAACCTATTTCACTACATGAGTTGGCTAAAATATATTTCACAAAGCGCTATGAAAATTATGACTTAGAGAAAGCCTATCAATATAGCTCTAGGGCTATTAAAGAATATGAAAATTTAAATAGGGCTAATAAAAATAAAGTACAAGCAAAAGGCTTAAGTAATTTAAGCTTAAGTAAATTTCAAAGTAATGTTGTTTTAGCTGCTTTTAAGGTAGCTTCTAAGTCCAATGACTTGAGTCAAGCAGAACGTTTTTTGGAACTCTACACGACCGCAGGAAAGCAACAGATCGAAAATATGACTAAAATTCGAGATGAATTAGCTTTTAAGAAAGCCTCTGAAATAAATACCTTTTCTGCCTATTCCGATTTTTTCCAAAAAAATGAAATTACTGCAGAACGATTCAATAAAGACTTATTAATTCGATCACAAAAGAAATTACTAGAAAGTTATATTGAAGAAAAAGGATGGCAATATTATCCTACTTTTGAAGAAAAATATCGAGATAATATTTATGTAAAAGATCCTAAAGCTGCTTATGCTTTGATAAAAGTGGTTCGTAAAAAAAGCTTGAAAGAATATCAAGCATTTACAGAAGCCTATCCCAATAGTCCTTTTAATAAATTTGCCAAGGATTATATGTTTGATATTATCATGCAAGGTACTCAAATTGAAGACTATGATTACTTTGTTCGGGCTTATCCTAATTATGAAAAAAAAGAAGCGATATGGCTCCGATTTTATCGCCTATACTTACAAGAACATGGTACAAGTTCGGTCAAAGAATTTGCTCAAGCTTATCCAAACTATCCATTTCAAGACGCTATTAATTCAGAAGTCCAAGCCGTTCAAAACAAAGAAGATAGACCTCTATTTGAAAAAGCAAAACAAACAGAAGATATTCTTCTGATCTTAGAATTTATTGAAAAAAGTCCAAGTTCTCCTTTTGTATTAGAATTAGAAGCTCCTATGTGTGCTGCTCTTCAAAAAAATGGCCTGTTTAGAGGGGCTAATAAGTTTTTGAGCTTATTCCCTAACAGCACTTGTTATGATACTGCTTTAGGTATTTTATACGATAACTATGTTAGGGATGGAGAATTGGGTACGATCGATCAGTTCATGATGGAGCATCCCGAATATAAGGATATTGAAAAACAAGAGAAAGATTTAAAATTAGCCGAACAAGGCGCAAAACTAAATTTATTATACGTTCCTACTGATCAAAACATCAAAGAATACGAAGCTTATATTCGAGCAGCAGCTCCCAAAGAACGTGCTTTTATAGCCTTACAGCGACTCATTGAACCCGCTATAAACGACAAAAATTGGGCTTTAGCCTTATCGCAAGTAACTGATTTTGCTCCTGCATTTGGTCCAAATAACAGTAAAATTAATACGCTAAAACAATTGCTTGCGGCTTCAGAAACACCTCTCCGAAAATTAGCACTAGGAGGAGGAATCAATTCTTCTAGTTCCGAATATTCGCCTTTGATTTCTATTGATAATGAAAGTATTTATTTCTGTCGTCTCAACAAGTCAACTAGTAGCTCCGTCAATGAAGACATCTATGTTTCTAGCTTCAAAAATCAAGAATGGCAAATGGCTAAGCCATTAGAAAATATTAATACAAATACTAAAAATGAGGGACTCTTAGCAATTTCCGCTGATCAACAAGAAGTCATTATTTTTGATGGTAATACCCGAAATGGAGATATGTTATCCTCTACTTTTGGAAAAGAAGGATGGTCTAAACCTAGTCCATTATCCAACAAAATTAATACGCCTTCCTGGGATGCAGATGCCATGATTTCTAGTGATGGAAATGCCTTGTTATACGTGTCTGAAAGGAAAGAGGTGCTGGATTTAAAACACAAAGGAAACATCAATGGATTTCATGGTTCTAATACTGGTAACCGAGATATATTTGTTGCCTTAAAAGATGCCGCAGGAGAATGGCAAACTCCCATTAACTTGGGCGATGTCATTAATACACCTTTTGCAGAACGAACCCCCTTTTTGCACCCTGATATGAAAACACTTTATTTCAGCTCAGATGGACATGGTGGCTTAGGGCAATTGGATGTTTATATGACCAAACGATTAGACAACTCTTGGACCAAATGGTCTACTCCTGTTAATTTGGGGAAGTCAATCAATACGGCTCAAAATGACTGGAGCTATCGGGTTAGTACCGATGGGCAAACAGCTTACTTTTCGGCCATGACAGATGATAGTGAGGATGATATTTATTATATAAAATTACCTCAAAAATATCAACCAGAGCCGATAAGCATCCTTTCAGGGACAATTACAGACCTTAATAATCAAGTAATTTCTGCAAGTGTTTTTTGGGAAGATTTAGAAACTGGAGAAGTCCTTGGGCAATTAAAAAATAATCCATTAACAGGTAAATTTGTTCTTCCATTGCTCAAAGGAAAACAATATGGGTATTTTTTTAAGAAAGAAAATTACTTTTCTGTAGCTCAACCAGTTGATTTATCTTCTACTGTGAATAATAAAAAGGTTATTCAAATAGCTACCTTAGAAACATTAAAAGAAAAAGAGCAATGGGTCACGCTTCATAACATCTTTTTTGAAGATAATTCAGCACAACTCAAAACAACCTCCTCTCCAGAACTCAATCGTTTGAGCAAACAAATTATTGAGCACAAGATGTTCATTACTATTGTAGGAGAATTGTCCCAACAAAAAGCCAATGCTGTAAAAAACTATTTAGTATCCAAGGGATGTAAAGAAACTCATATCAAGATTAATTTGAGCAAGAATAAAGTGCCTTCTATAAATAATCCAGTCCAATTAACGGTACAGGACTATACTTATAAAAAATAAGCCGCTTTCGCTTTTATTCGTTCCATCTAAGAGATAAGTAGTAACTAAAAAGTCGTAAGCTTTTGCTGACAGCAAAAGCTTACGACTTTTTAGTTTTTTTAATCCAATTTATATTGCTGTAAAGCGCAATTTTTGTTCTAGTACAGTTGGTAATTTAGGTAATTTGTTTCTAGGAATTAGATAGGTGGTAATTCTTGTGAAATCACCGAAGATATGATGTTTTTCCATCGCACCTTGCAAATAACTTGCCCCTGTCGAACCACCTGTTCCTACACGCATACCAATCATTCTACGAACCATACTCATGTGTCGATATCTCCAGTTGGCCATCAACTCATCAATCTCTAACCACTTACTCAATAATTGATAAGGCATTTGCATCAATGGATAATCTCTATAAAGTGTTATGAACAAAGCAGCCTGTAAAGAAGCTGGGCTTAGTCGGGTGGTTTGCTCTCCTTTACCCAAAATTAAACTGTCAAAATCACTCATACTGATTGCCGCTAGTTCTTCGCTTACCAAACCAGATTGAAATGTATGGCGATATTTTGCCCAAAATGGATGAATATCTTTTTCTGCGTCCTCAGGTACTTCAAAATCATTCCAGTACTCTGCTGCCCAAATAGGAGTCCGTTCTAGCCATTGTTCCAATAAATCTAAAAAGCTTTCCTTGTCATCCAGTTCTTTAATTTGCGTGACATGTGCTGGACAAAGCTGGTGCTCATAATAACGCTGTTCGTGGCGATTTTCCATTTTGAGTCCTAATTTCGTTTCTAATTCTCGAAATTGAACACTTTGAAAACCAGAGGCAGGAGTCAATAAATCTCTAAAATCCAAGAAATCCATTGGTGTCATAGTTTCTAAGACATCTATCTGTGAAACCAGCAATTTCCATATTTCTACCACTCTATTGGTTCTATGAACAGCAACTTGTAGAGAAGGGGCATTATCATTAATACTCGTCGCCTGAAATATATCCATAATAGAATTTAGTTCATGCATAATCTGCTTAAACCACAATTCATACGTTTGATGGATGATAATAAATAACATTTCATCGTGTGCTTCTACCCCTCTTGCTTCGCTTTCGGGAAGTTGTGCGTCTAGTATTTTTTCCAAGCCCAAGTATTCGCCATAATACTGCTCTTTTTGGGTGTAACTATTTTTCATGATAGTATCCTTTTTGTAGATTTTATGAATGCTTAAAATTACATCAAAAATATAAAGCCTCCTTATTATTCTTCTTAATACTTCTTTTTTATTTTTTTTAAAATAAAAAATAACCTTTCAACAACATCCAAATAGCCTAATAATCAATCACTTAATATGCATTTGTTGTTTTTCTTAAAAAAAAATTAACTATTAATGCTCTAACATTTGTTTATATTGACATATTTTCATAAGTTTGTGTATCATAATACTTAAAACAGTACAAATTATGTCAACTATCAATACAATAACATTTACTTATGATGGTCGTAACATCTAAGTATTAAGATACATTTTTTAGGGATTCTTACATCGGTCCTTTCTACTGTGGGGGTAGAAAGGACCATTTTTGTGCCCTATTCTCTCCTTTTGGTTGTTTTTTGTGATAATAAAGGTGTTTATAGTGCCTTTTAACTATCACAAAAAACGGACAGCCGCAAAATCTTATTTTATCCTTTTTTTCAAAAAAATGAAAAAACAACTTCTTTTTTAGTTGTTTTCTTTATTTTATCTTGTTTTAAATGTTTTCAGCCTTTGTAATCTACTGGATGTTAGTTAGTTACAGCTTTTAATATCACAAAAAGCGGATGAACTATCACGAAAAACGGTCTATCTATCACGAAAAACGGAAACTAATATCACAAAAAGCGGATGAACTATCACGAAAAACGGGTGACTATCACAAAAAACGGATAATCTATTTTTTTCTCTTTTTTGTAAGGTCGGATAGTTACATATACATAAATCGTTAGAAATGTTTTTCTTTTGTAAACATAAAGTTAACAAATAAGCTTAGAATACCCTATAAACAGGGATTACAGTAAATAAAAGTGCTCTAAGTCTGTTTTAACTATCACAAAAAGCGGATGAACTATCACGAAAAACGGAAATTTTAAACAGAGGAAATAGCATGGCTTATTTTTTTAAGAGCAGAAGATATTATGATATGCATTTTATTTGAATGTAAAAGCTCATTTTAAACGAAGTATCACAAAAAGCGGAAATCATAATGGGAAGTATCACAAAAAGCGGAAACTATCACAATAAAAAACACTTGTGATAGTTAAAAAAAAGTCTTATGTTTGCATTTAGCAACAAAACTAAATGTTGTAATAAGACTATAAAAATATGAATAAAAATCCTGCTAAAGCTCTAGTAACCAAGTCAAATGACCTTGTGGAAGCTCGATACCATTTTTCGATTTGGGAAACCCGTGTATTTACAAAACTGGTTAGTTTGATACAACCAGGAGATGAAGATTTCAAAAAATACAAGCTACAAATTCGAGATTTAGTCAGTTTTTTTGGTGTAAATGATAATGATGCTTATGTGAAAATTAAAGCCGTTCCAGATAATTTACTTAAGAAAGTAGTTACCATTCCCTATACAGAAAATGGAGAAGAACGATTTTTAAAGACAGGTTTAATTGCCCAAGCCTCGATTCCTAAGAAAAAAGAAGGTTATATTGAGTTATCTTTTCATCCAGATTTGAAACCCTATTTGTTACAACTAAAACGCACGTTTTTATCTTATGACATTCGAAATGTACTTAAAATTTCAAGTGTTTATTCGATTCGAATTTATGAGCTGTTGAAGCAATATGAAAAAATTGGCTATCGAGAGTTTGACATTAATACCTTAAAAGTAATCTTGGGAGTTAGTGATAAATATAAGCTATATGGACATTTTAAAAGTCGTATTATACTCAAAGCTCAAGAAGATTTAAAACTACACACCGATATTTGTTTTAGTTTTACAGAAATTAAAGCTGGACGGAAGGTGATTGCTATTCTGTTTGAAATTAATACCAATATTAATCCTAATATTCAGATTACAGAGACAACCGCTGATTCAGAAGCGGACACTTTGCTCAAAGGAGAAGTGGAAGAAATTCTATTAGCTTGGAATATTACTAAAACAAGTATTGCTAAATATTTTGAAAGTTATGATTTAGCTTATCTAAAAGAACGGATTCAATATGTTGTTAATCAACAGGAATTGAAAGCAAAACGGGCTGAAAAAATAGAGAACTTAGCGGCCTATTTTAATTTTGTTGTCAAGAAAAAGGATTTAGTAGATTATGTAGAAGAAGAAAAAAAGGTGCAACAGAAGCGCTCTAGAAGTGCCAAAGAGGTTGTCGCACACAAAAAGCAATTAAAAACAGCACTAGTAGAGCTAAAAAGAGAACTTGAAAAAAAGGAACAGTTTTTTATAAAAACACTGTTTGAAGAAAATCCTACCTTAAAAGCAGAAATTCTACAACAAGCACGGACAAATTCTCCCTTATTCTATGCTGATACTACGAAATCGAATGAAGACTATTTTCAAACAAATCCATTGTTTAGAGCGGCAGTATTTGCTATTGTCAAGCAACGCAACAAGAAGGAATTTACTTCCATCAGAAAAGCTTTTTTGCCTAAAATAAAGGTGCTAGAGCAGCAGTTGAAATTGTTATAAGACATCTATTTAATAACAGAGCGATCTAGGATCTAAAAAGATAAAATTAAGTGCTAATTTTTTTGCTTTAAGAAGGTTTTAGCACTTCATCTTTATAAGGAACCTGTTTCTTTAATTTTTTTAAGGCAATTCGAGCCCATTTTCTATCTTTCTTTTGACCTTTCTTTTTGATAAACAGCATAGCTTCTTTGCGTTCTTTGCTATCAATCTCATAATGATTGAGTACATTATCCAAAAAGTGATCTTGTACTTTTGAAGCATACTGGATAATAGATGCTTGGTCACTTGAATGACTTAATTGTTTAAATTTCAAGGCAAATTCTAAGGCTTTGACATACTGTTGATCCTTTCTAAGGGCAGCACAATAGTATCGATACGCCAAGATTTCTTCCGACAGGTAATTCAACTGTTTTGCCCTCAACATCCAATATTCTAAATAGGTTAAATAATTGTTGGTCGTCGTGTTGCGTTGACCCAACCAAGCGATACATTCTCGCCCTCTTGTTTGAGGGTGCTCTAAACCTTCAATTTGGGCTTTTTCTTCTCCTTTTATAAGCTCATAGCTAAGGTCTAAATAGCTCTTGAGATTTGAGAGAACCAAACTATTATCAACAACAATACTGTGGTGTGGGATGAATTTGTAATAGAAAGAATTAAAATTATAGATAATACTAGGATTGGTCTTATTAGCAGCATAAATAGGCTTTTGATATTGCTCAAAGAACTGTTTTGCTAAGGTACTGTTTCCATAATAAAGTAAATAATCTATAATCCGAGTACAGGTATGGTCGATATAATTTGAATAATACTGTTCCTCTAACTGGATAGGCTTTGAGCTAAGTGGAATATCCTTAGATTCTAGAGCATCAATTACTGAAAGCCATTTTTTGAACCAAATTAGAGCAATGCTATCTTGGCTAGGGGCATCGAATTTAGATCCTGTCGATAATGCTTCTACGGCTAAATACAAGTACGGACAGCGCGTTCCATAAGAAAGCTCTTCTATGTTTTGTAAAGAAGGATGTTGTAGGGTTCCTTGTTCAAATAACTCCAAAGCCAAATCATATTCCTTATACTTAAGTAAATAGTCAAGCGCCTCATTGAATAGTTTTTTATCCTTTCTACAACCGTATTGTTGAATGCTACTTAGTAAGTCTTTGTAAAATAGTTTGCGTTCTTGCAATCCTGGACTAGTTTGCTTCAATATCCTGTTCAAGGAATAGCACAAGTCATCTCCTCGTTTTTTTCTCAACTTATAACAATTCAGATAAGACCTTTTCTTGTACGACCAACTTCCTCTATCAGCATAAATATCTCCTAGGATATAGTAAGCAGTTGCCATTAAATCCTCTTGTTCTTGGAGGGGTAAATGAGAAGCTTTCTCTGTGGTGGATAATAGCTTTTCAGCGGCAAACAAGGCTTGTTTTGAATTTGTTGTATAATGAAAATAGGTTTGCCAGAGCGAAATAATTTCCTTTGACTTATATTGTTGTTCTAAATATTCCAAACAAGTCGTTAAATAGCGATTATCAACAGGATTTAAACGCCCTTGAAGTAGCTGGATGTAGAGGGCTTTTTTTTGATAAAACTCAGAGTCGCTTTCTTGGTTTAACAAAATCAGCATCAGAGCGCAAGAAGCTAAGACTTCTTTTTGAGGCAAGACAATTGTTTTATAGCGGGCCTGATATTGATTTAGCATTAGTAAATGTACTCGCCAATCTACAAGGGGATTTTTAGAAGCTGTAGGGAGCAGTTCTTTGAGTTTCTTTGGGTATTCCCATTTTAATGAAAAATGAGCGGTATAATCCCCCGCTTTGTCAATCGTATAAATAGAAGAATCCTTTTGTTGTGCAAGAGAAAGTAAAGATACCGAACAGAAAAAACAAACAATAAACCATCTTAGCATAGTGTAAACAATATTTTAGCGCGAAATGAATACTTAATTTACAAGATAAGAAAAGGGAAGCTAAAGTTGGTTTAAAACTTTAACTTCCCTTGAGAGAAATTTTTAATAAATGAATAAAGGTTATGTAAGTGAAAAACATTAAACTATTTTTGATTTTGAACAGAAGGGGTTGTTTTACTCTTCTGTTGTTCTTTTCTTGATAAAAGAACCAAAATCAAGAGCTAGGATTACGATTGGATGGCTTTTTCTGTTCGAATACTGCACTTGGCGAATGCTGCGCCCGCCAAGTACCGACGTATTCTTCACAGAAGCAATTCCCCAACGGCGAAGCCCTCACAGAGTAATCTACATCACGCTCGTTTTAAAGCAGTGGGATTTTTTACAATCAGATTATAGCTTGTTTTTTTTAATATACTTATTCGCCCTCTTAGATGTCCCATACAAAATTTACTTACATAACCTTTACTAAAAATCAAGCAATAAATTCTATTTTTTTATTTTATTAAAAAGATTCATCATAATATGTACGACTTCCACTTCTTCTCCATCTCGTTCATGCCTTGCTATTCCAACTTTTATTCCTGATCTATTTGACAGATCTTTCCGAACACTAAATCCAGAAAGGGGATAGTTGCTTAGAAACAAATCATTAGCATTGATATTATTAATATAGCTAACATAGTTTGACCATAAATCACCGAAATTATTAGCCTCCCCAAAAATTAAAACAAAATTTCTTTTAAGACCATTTGTATCATAGTAATTAAGTAACTTATTGATATGGCTTGCCACAACTTTGTTTTTCTCCCCACAACTCATTAATCTAAACCCTTCTATTATAGTCAGAGGAGAATGGTTATGATTTCTAATCATAAGATCAAGTTCCCCTGCATTATTGGCACTTCCTCCAGATGTTCCACTTCTTGTTTGATCTGTTACATAGTAACCATTATCTCTCAAATAATCTGTAAAATCATCATTAATTAAATCTTCAATTCTCTTAGTATATTTTCTCTCTATTAATCTTCCTGCTTTATCTATCAAAGCAAATAGTAAATCATCAGAATTAAATCTAGTTATTTCTGATTTATTGAGAGAACTAATAGCATATGCTCCTAATAATTTTTGAGTATCAACTCCTCTTAAGCTTTTCTCACATGGTATCGTCCTAAAAGCATTATTTAATCTTATCTTTTTAATAAATGTATAATTAAACAAATGTGGATCTACAGATTCTTTACAAACAGGACAAATACATGGCACTTTTTCTAATACATAGGGATAATTTAAAGACTCGTGTATTTGGTCTAATTCCCTTCTAATTATTTCTAACAAAAATGCTCTATTATCTCCATTAACCCAAATTTTTATATTTCTAGAGTATTGATCACTTATAACTAAAGCATAGGTTTCTTCTCTGCTCACAACTACCCCATTCTTCCAATATGTTTTATTAGGAACCATATCTTTTACACGAACAATAAATCTAGCTAAGACACCTGCGGGCATAAAATCATAATGATATTCAAATTTCAAATTATCACTATAATCCCAATCAAAAGCAATTTTTTCAGGTTTCAAAAGTTCAGGCACTATGTATTCTTTCTCATTTAGAGGAAAACAAAGTTCAAACTTTTTCATTAACTCAATTAAATGAATATATTTATCTTTAGGATAATCTGTTAAAATCTGGTCTAGATCTGAAAATGAAAATTCTCCATAGTTTTTAATTATAGATTTTGTATCTATAATTTTATACACTGCATTTGTTGCCCACTCTGGTTTTAAGAAAATTATATTCCTAAGAAGTGGATTATCCTGAAAATGCAGAAAAACACCTAAATCGTGAAAATAACGACTTAAATACAGGGATCGTTTATCTCCTATTCCCCATTTATTACATATAACAAGATAATCTTTGTATTCAATATAATTATCCTCCAAATGCTCCAAGTCTTCACGAATATCTAACCAAACTTTTGGTAATTTATCTCCTATTAATGGTAAAGAATCTATTTCTCTTTTAATGCTATTAATTAAACCATCTATATTTTGACCTGTTTTTGCACTTACCTGATGAAAAGATATAATATTCTTGAATTTATCCTTTAATGACTTTTCGTCAATACTTTTAATTCTTTCATCTATTTTATTTAGAACAATTATGACTGGCGATTCATTACTTAATAGCTTTATTATATTTAACCAATAATCAAAATTAATCAAATGTTCGTCCTTCCTCGCTTCCCAAATAAACAGATATAATGACCTTTTTGTTAAAAAGAACTGATGAGTTGAATGATATATCTCTTGTCCTCCAAAATCCCAAATATTAACTCTAAAATCTTCTACTGACTGAGTTTCAATCTCCCAAGATTTAATTTCGATCCCTTCTGTTGTTACTGTATCTTCACTTACTCCTGAAATAATTTTATTCATCAAATAAGTCTTCCCTACACCACCTTGTCCTACGATAAGTAATTTAGCCTCAAATAACTGAATATTTTCTCCTAAGGAGAGATAGTAATTTATTATACCTTGCGTCCCTTGAGCTTTAATCTCAAGAGGTACTTGGCCAATAGGATTTGCACTAAATTGCAAACTCTTCAGTGATGTTAAGTTTTCGAATTCTTTAGGTAAAGATTTTATAAAATTATTGGATAAATTCAAATGCTCTAACTTTGTTAACATTCCAATACTTGATGGTAAGCTAGTTAATTCATTTGAGCTTAAATCAAGATATTTTAAATTTACAAGTTTATCAAAAGCATCTTCATCTATATCCTTAATACAATTTACACTAATGTCTAAAAACTCTAACGAAGAAGCATTCATCAAACATTGAGGAAACTCGGTTAACTTATTACCTGCAATAGAAAAGTCTTCAAGATCATAAGAAATATTAATAAAACTATTCTCAAAAGGCAAAGACTCTATCTGGTTATGACTTAAATCAACCTTTTTGATTTTAAATAAATTCTCAAACTTATCTCTACTAATTATTGAAATTTTATTATCTTTTATAGAAAAAGATTTAAGTTCAGGTAATAAAAAAACCATTGACGGTAAAGAAGAAAATTTATTCCCATTAAGACTAAGAGCTACCAATTTTGATAATTTAAAGAAATATTCTGGTAAAAATTCAAGATTATTATTAAATAAATCTAAATACTTTAAGTTTTCAAAGTTCTCTATTTCTGGAGGTAAAATCTTTAATCTAGCATTACACAATTGTAACTTATGAATTTTTGTTGGTTTTTTAGGTGTGAGTTTTGCTCTTAGTCCAGGCTTCATTATTTAGTATTTTTTCAAAGGTCTTAGGAAAAATTTCGTTTTTCCTTCTATTATACAAATTTTATATTGAAAATTCGTTTTTAATTTATAATATTTAAACAAAAAATATAACATAACAATCTTAATTTATATTGAATCTATATTTACAAGCTAAATATTCATTTACTTTTTCCCTCCTAATAAAACACCATTTTGAGATGGTTCAATAAATCAGGACAATAAAAATAAAACAAACCAAAGATTCTCATAAAACTAAGTTCGTCTATAAAAACTCATCAAACCCAACAACCAAGCCCCAAAACCAACCCATACTGCAAAATCATAGTCCCATCCATCAAAGCCGTAAAATAATAATCATGCTTCTGTTGAGGCGAATAATACACAAAAACGCCCGTTGAAATTCCAGAAATCAATAGAGCAACAGCAATCGGCAAGGCATAAATTTGAAAAACGAGCAGAATCCAAACCATCAGAATGAATAAAGCCAAGCGAAGCGTATTGGGCACGCCAATGGTTGCAGGAATTGTTCGAACTTGGTTCTTTTGGTCAATCTCCCAATCTCGCAAATCAAAAGGCAAGGTGATGACAAAAATAAAGAACACCCGTTCCAATAACATCCAAAATTCTTGAATCCCTAGAGGGATTTCATGTTCCAAAAAAGGCAGCAAAACCGTTACATAAGACCAAACTATGGCAATTAGGAATATCTTGATAAAATGGATGTCTCGCAGACGCAGTTTTTTATTCCCCATAAAAGGAATCACATAGCCCAAAGACAGCAAGGCAGGAATAACCAAGGCATACTGAGTGGGTCGATTCAAAAAAAGAAAGCAAATAGCTCCGCCTATGATTCCCAATACAGCATAAATTTGAATGTGTTTTTGGTAAGATCCAATCACATTAAAGCGTTCTACCTCCAAACTTTGGTCTACTTTGGATAAGCTCACCAAACGATGGAGCGCATAAATAACCAAGGTAGAAAAAAAAACAAGCCCTAGCAAAGCAAGGCTTGTTTTTATATTTATGTCCAATACATGTAGAGTTTGAGCAGTCATTGCTACTGCACAAAGCGCAATATAAATATTGCTATACAATAGGAAATTAATTAATTTCACCATTCAAACTACTTATGTAAAATATCTAAAATCTTGTTTGTCTTCAATTCTTTGTAAAGCTTGATAAATCAGCTTGATCACATTTTCAACATCGTCTTTATGCGCCATTTCTACAGTAGTGTGCATATACTTGATGGGCAATGAAACCAAGGCAGAAGGTACGCCACTATTAGAAAAAGCAAAGGCATCTGTATCCGTTCCTGTAATACGAGAACTAGCACTTAGTTGATAAGGAATTTCGTTGGCTTCAGCAGCTTCCCGAATCAATTTCAATAAATTATTGTGTACAGCAGGACCAAAAGTCAAATCAGGCCCCTTTCCGCCTTCAATGTCACCATGTTTTTCAATGCTAACCAAAGGCGTGTGGGTATTGTGAGAAACATCGGTCACAATAGCAACGTCTGGTTTAATGGCATTGGCAATCATTTTTGCCCCATTTAAACCTACTTCTTCTTGCACTGAATTCACAATATACAAACCAAAAGGTAATTTAACCTTGTTCTCATGCAACAAACGAGCCACCTCAGCGATACAAAAGCCTCCAATTCTATTGTCCAACGCACGACCAATGTAGTAGCGATTGTTCAATATTTCAAAGGTGTCAGAGTAGGTAATCACACAACCTGGATGAATGCCCATTTCTAGTACTTCTTCTTTGCTATCTGCTCCCACGTCAATAAAAATATTGCCTATTTTAGGATTTAAAGTAGCATCTTCGTCTCTTCTAGTATGAATTGCTGGCCAACCAAAAACACCACGAACAATGCCTTTTCCAGTATGGATATTGACTCGTTTAGAAGGAGCGATCGTATGATCTGAACCACCGTTGCGAATCACTTTAATGTAGCCTTCCTTTGTAATATAATGTACAAACCAAGAGATCTCATCTGCATGTGCCTCTATAACTACTTTATATTCTGCTTCTGGGTTAATAACGCCATAAACAGTTCCATAATTATCTACTTTATATTCATCAATATAAGGTTTGATATACTCCAACCACATTTTCTGACCTGGAGCTTCAAAACCCGTTGGAGAAAAGTTATTCAGATAAGCTTCTAAAAATTTTTCTGATTTTTTTGTTATAATTGACATAATGAATTTACTTGATTTCTGGATTTTTTCAATACTTCAAAGAAAGCCCCTTCAACTAAAACACTGATTAACAACAGAGTAAAATAGTTGTTTTTTATTTTTTCATTTCTGAGCATAAAAAATAAGGAACGGTTATTTAAAGATACAATAGTTTTATAAAAATAGAAATAATCGTTTAAATATCTCGTACTGAGTTCTCGAAGAAATTAATCCTGCACCACTAATTTTTTAATCCATCGCTTTCCTTTGGCTGATTTTAGTTCTACCCAATAGACTCCATTTGTCCAATCCTTGACATTTATAGAGTAGGTTATTGTGTTGAAGGTGGTCTCATATTTTAGTTGTCCTAAGGCATTGAGGATGCGAAGTTCTTTTTTGCCTATCATTTCTTTGGTTAGTAAGTGACAATGACTGTTGCTTGGATTGGGATAAAGCTTGATAGTTTGTGCTTTGCTATTAGCAATCTGTTGAGTAGAGGTGTTTAATAATACGGTTACACAACTTGCATTTTCACAAACATTACCATCCGTAATCGTGACACAATACGTTCCAGGAATTAAGCCGGTAGCCGTTGGAGTCGTTTGATTTCCAGCGTTGACCTCCCATTGATAAGTATAAGGAGCAAGTCCTCCTTGAGGCAAAACCGTTGCCGTCCCATCTCCTACGGTAGTCGAACTGGCCGCCGTCATGCTATTGCTAATACTAAATCCTACAGGAATCGCAAAAAAGCCTTTGTACTGTGCCAAAGCTGCGCCTATGGTATTATGACCAATAGAATAACGCCCTGCAATCGTATACATTGTAGTACTAGGATTATCACTTGCTGTAGCAGGACTAGCCCAGTTATTGGTAAGGTCAAAATCCCAGTTGGTAATGCCTGTTCCTGTTGGCAAAGATAAGTCTGTAAACGTAATGGATTGCCCGATCAAGGCTCCATTATTGACACGAATAGTAGGTTGTCCTACTAAGTCAAAGGTAGAATCCATTGCGATTGGACTTGTTCCCATTCCAGACCAATAAATGTTGATCGCCATGCCATCACTGCCGTTTCCACCTTGACCACCATTGCCTCCATTACCGCCATTACCGCCATTGCCACCACGGCCAATTTCACCCGTTCCAACAGCACCACCTAAACCACCTGATCCCCCAAGGCCTCCAAGACCCCCCAAAGCACCAAGACCAGCCGTTCCAGCGGCACCAGCCTGTACAAAACAATCTTCTATCCAAGTATTATTACCATTATTACAAATAAAAATGCCAAAAGAAGCCGCACCACCAAAACTACCCATGCCCGCTTGTCCACCAGCAGCGCCACCGCCACCGCCGCCGCCAGCATTTCCAGTGCCATCAATACAAAACGTACAATTCTGTCCGCCACCGCCGCCGCCGCCAGAACCACCAGATCCTGCCGAGCCATCCGTTCCCATTCCTCCTTGACCGCCAACATAAAAACGACAGGTTTGAATACTTCCACTACTTCCTTGTGAACCTTGACAACCAGTCGTGCCATCTAGACCATTTAGACCATCTGCTCCAGCAGTACCAGGGTCGTCTAACAAACCTCCAATGCCTCCAATTACGATACTTCCTAAACCAGTAGCGGTTGCCGCACAACTAGAAGGAGGCACTACAGGAGCGCCACCTGCGCCACTGTTTCCGCCTTGAAAGCCATCTGATTCTGGACCACCTTGTCCACCTCCAGCACCACCACCGCCATCCAAAGAACCAGGAATTGCAGCAAACCCATTTTGCCCAATATTTCCATTATTAGCCGTACCTCCTAGACCACCCAAAGCAGCCATTGTACCATTACAAGCAATGCCTCCTGCACCACCATTTCCTCCTTTTATATTTGCGTTGTTATCATCAATCTCTCCATTTTCTCCGTTTGCTCCATTCACCCCATCCAGAAAACTAGTTCCCACAGCTCCCAAACGACCACAACCTTGGGTTCCGACTACCCCACTTCCAGCATTTCCAGGTAATACTTGTACTCTAGTAATGTGATAATCAGAAGCGTTTTCTATAAAAATACCGTAGGTAGAAATTCCTTCTCCGCCAGCCGCTGTTGTGATGCTTAAATCTTGTAGGCGAACTCCTTGACAAGCGTTCATTTCTAAAGCTGTTAGGTGTTGATTGGTGTTGTAAATTCCCGCTGGATTTAAGGCCGTTCTATGAATCGTTGTTGCTCCTGCCAAGCTTGTTTTACTCCAATTATCATTGGGGTCAAAACCACCTTCGATCGTCACATCGCTAGAAATTTTCAAGGTGCTATCTATAGCATAAATTCCGATGGCCATTCTAATGGTTCGCCCTGTTGCTTGACCACTATAAATAGCTGCTTCGAGTGTTGTTGGCATGGATTGGGTTCCCGATGCGCTTGCAAGACCTGTTGTGCTGACGTATATTGGAACGCAGGCGATCTGTCCTTGACAAAGTTGAGTTGTTCCTAATAGTACAACAAGGAGCAGGTAAAAGGGGATCGTGTAAGGTGATTTCATAGAATAATCTGTTAATTAATTGGTTGAATACTTTTTCAATGTAAATAAATTAATAATTTTTTGTAAATTTAGTCCTTATTTTTAATAATTTTTTATTCATATAATTAAACACTATTCCTATACTAATAATGTTTAATTAGCAGATCCTTGAAAATGAAGTACACCATTCTATTGTTCTTATTCTTGTGCGTTTCCCAATACGCTGACGCGCAAGTTGTCAATCGTTATCCCAATGTTCAACGTCCTTCACAAACTAGTGCTACCATTGCTTGGCGTCGTGCCAATCCTTCTTCTGGAACCCTTTATTTGGGGACTACAGCTGGCGTATGGTTTGATTCTATTTCTACGGTCGGCTTAGATCAAAAACACTTTTTTGATTTGGCAGGTTTGCAAGCCAATACCACTTATTATTATCAAGTAAACTCCACTGCTCCTAACGACACCTTTGTTTCTGCCATTGAGCAGTTTGAAACAGCCCCACTTCCTTTGGATGATAAGCTTAGTTTTTTGGCCTATGGTGATTGTGGTTATAACAATGCGGTCCAAAATCAAGTATCGGGCTTAATGGAGCAAGAAAATGCTGACTTTGCCTTAGTAACAGGAGATATTGATCAAAATGTAGGCGATAATTACGATGATATTTTCTTTGGGGTCTATAAAGATATGCTGAAACGAGAATGCCATTTTACTTGTATTGGGAATCACGATACTTATGCTGATAATGCCGCTACTTATTTAGATGCTTTTTATTTATTTAGTAATAACCCAGCCAACACAGAACGCTATTATTCCTTTGACTGGGGCGATGCTAAATTTGTTTGTTTGGATGCTAATCTGGACTACACCACTGGCTCTGCACAGTTCAACTGGATGATTGATGAATTTAAGTGCAATGATAAAAAATGGCTCTTTATTTTCTTTCATCAGCCGCCTTGGACCAATGCTTGGAGTTTAGATTATTACGTTCCTTTTTCTCCTTACTTTTTGTATCAAGGAGACGAAGATATGCGAACGGATTTAGTTCCTGAGTTCGAAAAATATAAGGTTGATTTTGTCGTTAATGGACACTCTCATTGTTATCAAAGAGGAGAAATGAATGGCGTACAATATGTAGTAACTGGTGGTGCTGGTGCAAGTACTTTAGATGCTAATACCAATAGTAATGCTCCAAATTTGAGTGTAGAAATTTATGAAAATCATTATGTTCGATTCGATATTAGTGGCGATACGGCTAAATATGTCATGATTAATGACAATGGACAGCGCAGAGATTCTGTTATGGTTATTAAGCCTTATATTCATTATAATCAAAATATTAGCAGCACAGACATCAGTTGTTTTGGTGCCAATGATGGACAAGCAATGCTAAATGTAAGTGGCCCCAAACCACCTTATACTTATCTTTGGAATACAGGACAAACTAGTCCTAATTTAACAGGTTTGGCTCCTGGAACTTACCAAGTCGCCATTACAGATTCTGTTGGCTGCGAACGCTTAGACAGCGTGGTCATTACAGAACCAGTTGCATCAACAACACAAATTTTTTCAGCTTCAGGAGCTTATATTATTTGTGATAACAACCCACTAACGTTGACAGCTACTGGTAGCTTTTCCAGCTATACTTGGTCCAACAGTGCGACAACAGCTAGTATTCAAGTCAATTCAGCCAATACTTACTCTGTAACTGCTTATGATGCATTGGGCTGTGCTTCTACGCCTTATACGGTCACGGTTAGCACAGGAAATAGCCCAACAGCTAGTAGTTTTCAACAGACCACAGCTGGTTTAGTAGCTGATTTTGCTACGACTAGTGCTGGCGATTCTTATGCTTGGAATTTTGGCGATAACAATAATTCTACGCTTCAAAACCCGACGCATACTTATGGATCTCCAGGCATGTATACGGTACAACTCATTGTAAGCAATGATTGTGGAAGTGACACGGTTAGTCAAATGGTAACGGTCAGTGGAACCAGTATTAAAAATACAGAAGCGATTGAAGCATTGAAGTTGTTAGTGACTCCAAATCCATTTGGTATTACAACCACCATGAGTTTTGAAAATCCTAAACAAGAAAGTTTTAATTTAAGAATTACTGATTTGCAAGGAAAGCTTGTTCGTACGTATACTGACATAAGTACTAATCGTATTCAGATCAAAAAAGGAACGCTTGCTGCGGGAACCTATTGGTATCATCTTCAGGGTGAAACCATTAGTGCTAGTGGACCGTTGATTGTTCAATAAATTAGCGCACAAAAAGCGAAAGCTCCTATAAGAAATATATTTCTTATAGGAGCTTTCTGTATTAAATAATCTTAATCAGAATCATTTAACTTTTATCTACTTTTAAAACTGCTAAAACACTAATTACCAATAGAATCTATCCAGCTTTTCACCTCTTCTTTTGTCTTGCCTAACTTCGTCTGTAAACGACCTAACATCTCTTCTTCCTTCCCTTCTTGATAGGTTAAATCATCGTCTGTTAATTCCGCATATTCTTGCTTCATTTTTCCTTTGATCGCTTTCCAATTTCCTTTTACTTTATCGCTAAATGCACTCATTTATTTTTGTTTTTTATGTGAATTAATATGATTAATTGGGCTGTTTTAAAACACCCCTTAACTACAGTGTATATGAATTAGATCGTGCCCCTTTTCTATTATCCAGATCTCTGTATTTGTAAAAGATCCTGCTTAAGTTCGAATTATACTTTCTTCAAAAAAGAAAATAGTAAGGAGATTACTAATAACACTAAAAAAATATAAAAGATAAGTTTTGCTGTTCCTGCGGCAGCACCAGCAATTCCACCAAATCCCAAAGCAGCAGCAACAAAAGCAATAATAATTAATGTTATAATAATTTTAAGCATAATTTATATTTTTTAGGTTAGATAATAAGTGTATTTTGAATACAACAGGAGTAACATCACAATTACTTATACAAATGAATGTACTTGCTAATCAGAATTATTAGAATAGTAAAAAATCAATCTGACTTAGAAATATAATTGCCTTTTTTTAATAGTAGGATTTCACTATGTCCCTATCGTAGTATCTAATAAATTACTATAGGATGTAAACAGGTGACAAAAGCATTACTTAACAACAAGGGTAATTTATGTTTTGAATATTTAAAGTCTATTTTAGGATAATAGAGAACTAGTTTAGGGCAACTAGTTTGCGTACAAAACATTATAAGTAAGCTCAATATACTGATTCGTATTCGTCAGTCAGTATACAATCATAACACGTCAACTGCCATAATGTTCAAATAAAATATTTATTTTTTAATACCTAGCAAGAAACAAGTACACATAAATTAATAATAATCAACACTTTACAATATTTTACTTTATTTGAATAAAATTAAAATATCCGTAACTATTTAGGTATATCACAAAATAGTGAAATTTTTGTATATTAGAGGAAAGAAAAAAAAGATTGAAACTACCAA